>JAVTVY010012700.1:0-52710 GCA_036873755.1 Hanleya hanleyi
TCCATCAAGAATCTTATGTAACCATCGTCCACGTTCTTCTTCGTTCCATTCCTTTTGCCACTTGCTATCTATTTTGCGCCTAATGATAGTGTTGAGTTCCTTATATCCTAATCATATTGGCACATCGTGTGTGGTTTTTGCAAGACTGTCTTTGGCAGTTTGGTCGGCTGCTTCGTTACCTCTGATGTTGACATGCGCGGGGACCCAATCTAAAATGGCGTCTATACCCTCGTTGTGTATTTGTGTACAGATATATTCTATTTTGTGTATAAGATCAGGTCTACTGTCAGATATAGAATTTTCAATGGATGTGAGTCCACTAAGGGAATCGCTGAGTATCACAGCACGGATTGGTTTGTGCTCGATGATCCATTCGAGAGCCTTAATTATAGCAATCAGTTCACTAGAGTATACAGACATATTGTCTGGAAGTTTGAAACCATTTTGTATGTTGAGCTCAGGTATAACAAAAGCTGATCCTGTGTTATTACTTGTGTTTTTCGATCCGTCTGTATAGATTTTTATGTAATTTTTCCAGTTTTGGTTGATATATTCAAGGGTGGTGGCTCTAATAAAGTCTGGGTTGTCCTTCTTTGTGAGGTAGTCGAGTATACTTGTGTCCACGTGGGGCGACTCTAATTTCCAGGGTGGTCTAATGATTTTGTCTGTGTCGCAGATGTGTGCGATGGGTATTTCGTGTTCTAGCAAACATGAGTGATAACAAGCAAACAAGGTCACAAAATAATCATTGCACAATAGGCTTCATGAGTTAATCATGTCAGGAAAATAAAGATAATTAAACAGTGAATATGACTATTGTAATCTGCTAATCATCTAGGCGGGTAAAGACAATGGGTGATTGCAGATTAAGTTCAAAGTGGCCTCATTAGCTTTGAAAAAGTTGGAAGTATCTCCAACGAAACGTCAGCTCCACAGCAATAAAGAAGTTGTTATCCATAGAATAGCATTGTGTTATATACGCCAACTTCTAAATGCCTATCAAAGAAATGATGTGCTAATGCACCTATATCTGAAATGGAGATAAAAACATTTGTTGATAACTTAAAAATTGGGAAATCCTCAGGTGTGCACAATATTCTAAACAAATACATCAACTGTACATAGGAAAAGCTTAAACGATAATATACGGTGCTATTCACTATGGTTTGAATACGGGAAAGATACCTAATAGCTGGTCATAGACTGGTATAATTGTCCCAATCTATGAAAAAAGGGTGACCCCTACGAACCGGGTTCCGAATAGATTATGGAGTTTCAGACCAAATTTTCTTCTTAAGTGTCTTATTGAGTTGTACTTAGATAAGAAAAACATCAGTATTGTTCGTTCGTTGATTACTGAAAGGCATTTGGGGCCCTCGGTGGCCGAGTGGTCTAAGGCGCTTCGCTGGTGAGTGTTTTCATTAGACGAGGTCTACAGGCTATAAAAGAATGCAATATTTGATTAGTTACCAGCCGCCATTATTTATGTATCTTCTGATGTATGTGCACAACAGAACAAGCATTCTATATCTGCAAAGACGTGCTGCCGTAATTTTTTCATGCTGTATTTAGCTTAATTGCTCGTATTTAATATGTAACCGCTTATTGTGGATGATGTTACAATTGTAGAATGTCATTCATTAAAGAACTTTGTTACACAGTTCTTAAATCCCGAGTTGCAAGTCGATTCGATCATTTTGCATTTGATTAATTGCTCGTATTTAATATGTAACCGCTTATTGTGGATGATGTTACAATTGTAGAATTACAAGCGTCTAGTCCGTCATTCATAATCCAGCCGTCGTCCATTAGAGAATATCCGCGTCCATAATCCAAAGACCTATTCCATTTCCATATAACAGTATTAGCACCAAATTCAAAAAGACAAAAGTATACATAAACATAGGCTTGTTTCCTGCAAGAGAGAAGCGGTCAACAGTTTTCAATGATGCCGGCAAGACATCATGATGTTCCAAATATCAAATCCGTATCGCTGATCAGTATTCTTAATCCATAATATTCGTTATAGAGTCGTCATCTAAAAATGATGTACCTCAGTCACGCTTTGATTGTGACTGTTCATATGAGTACCATGAGGATCTTGAAGTACATGGGTTCATACGGCCCCTAGCCCCGGGTTAAGCGGAATTAGACACAAGTTACGAAACGTAGCGCCATAGATGTTGCACGCTACGTTCGTATTTTGCTATCAGCATGCGATATGTATCGCCAAATTTGAAAACTTTGAGTGGAGGCGCTTGGTGGAATAGCCCTGTTTTATAAGTTTCTGCAACAATGTTTTGTGACGTTGATTAAAATCATCACATTTAACACAGGATCTAGCAAATGCTACTAAGCGAGATATGTATACGCCATATGCAGGTCCCACTGGAATATTACTATCCAGAAAGGGATAGTTTACGATGTCGAAATTATAATCATCTCTTTTGTCATAAAGTCGACGAAGAGAATGCCCGCTTCATTTTTATAGATATAGATCTAAATATGATGTGCCTGTAGGGCTATCTGTAGTTTCCTTCAAATCCAGTGAAGGTGGATATATATCCTTCACTGCGTCATTTATGTAACGATTATCCACAGCGAGAAGATCGTCTATATAGCGTTTGGTGAATGAGAAGGAACGGGCTTTGAATGGATCGGTTTTTGAAAGCGCCAGCATATAGTCATATTCATAAGAGAACAGATACAGGTCAGCCAACAGGGGTGCACAATTAGTACCCATTGGAATACCTATATGCTGCTGATATATTGTGTTGCCAAATTTCACATAGATATTTTTTTAATGAGAAATTCAAGCAACTCTATAAACAAAGAAACATCCCATGAATGATATCTCTTGTATGTAGTAGAGCTAAAGAATGCTTTATGGCTTCCGACATTAATATATATCTACGATCAGTTTTCTTGAACACAGATACTATTAATGAACTTAGACGGTCAATAAGGTCCTGATGAGGGATTGTAGTATAGAGAGTCGAGAAATCCCATGTGGATACATGTCTGTACAGTATGTGACCTTTAGCATCAAGTTCTTCCGTAAGACATTTTGAGTTTTTCAATATCCACATACATTCAACGCCAGAGTTCTTGAAAATAGTGGCGCAATACCTTTCCCAAAATGCTTTACCTCCTGAAGGGCCCTCGTCAATAGGGTTGAAAGAAGCTTGGTGGTGCAGCTTCTAGAACCAGCTATGAATCTAGCTTTGTATGGTGATTTATGCATTTTGGGAGTCCAGTATATTTTTGGTATGTCGCTATGATTGGTTGGAAGACAAATACCTCTTTCCCTGAGAAACTTTTTGTGATTGTTAAATAAATATTCCAGAGTAAATGCAGTTTGGGAGTAAGTAGATGTATTTGATAAAGATATGTCATTCATTAAAGGACTTTGTTACACAGTTCTTAAATCCCGAGTTGCAAGTCGATTCGATCATTTTGCATTTGACGTCGGGTATTTTATTTGTTGGATATTGTCCTATTTTTTGTGAGCAATGGTAAATTTGACCATTATATAAATGCTCGTAATACGAAATACTTGTGTTTTTTTAATGCGTATATCGACGAAACCGGTATATATATATAAGAAATAACTATATGAATATAGCATGGCTCGTAGACCCATACTGAATTTTCACCTAAAGCGCTTTCACATCTTTCGATGTTCTCATGTAGGTACACATAAAATACATTAAAGCGAGATTTGTTATATATTCGATTTCCTTGTCCAATTTAAAACTGGTTCTACACGATAAATAACAAGTTCAAACTTAGCAAATGTTCAGTTTGATGGCAGTTAGCACTAACAGTTATACTATTGTTCTGCAGTCGATGCAGAGATCTGACAGGTTGATGTTGAAAACCTCGGGCATGAACTAAAAAGCGGCGTATGTCAGAGCAATAGGACAAAAGAAACATTTGTTCGAACGCATCATTAAGATCAAAATCGTCCCACTATAAATAACCCACACGGCACCAGTCTCCTCCAATAAACATAGCTTAATCAAATTACATCAAACACTCATCAGATCCAAAATAGACTATGGTTCAATCGCCTATCAATCAGCATGCAAGACCCAGTTAAAAAGAATAGACAGCATTCAGTATTCGGCCTTAAAAATAGCCACCGGGGCGTTCAAAGGAACTCCTCTATGTAGTCTACAAATAGAAACTAATGAAAAACCCTTACATTTAAGACGAGAAGAGCTGTCAATGAAATATGCAGGGAAAACAATAGCCAAGGGCGAAAACCACCCATGCCACAAAATTTTTGGCCCAAAAACCGAATACGAATACCTAAAAACGAAATGGGAAAAAGACTCCGCACCACTAGGTTACACGATAGAACGATTATTCCAAGAACACGACATCCCTATCTCTTGTATCTCTGACACTGATAAGGTCAATAGACCACCATGGCAACTAATCACACCACACGTGGACACGAATATACATAGCTACATCACCAAACAGGACAACCCAGAGCATATAAGGGCCACTGCCCTCGAATATATTGACACACATTGGAAAAATCGCTTGAAAATATATACAGACGGCTCCAAAAACACAAGTCACAATACAGGATCTGCATTCGTTATACCAGAACTTGACATTCACGAAGGTTTCAAACTACCAGACAATATGTCTGTATACACCACTGAATTAGTCGCCATAATCAAGGCCCTCGAATGGGTTCTTCAGAACCGACCGGTTTCCATCGTTATTCTTAGCGATTCCTTAAGCGGACTGGTATCTATAGAGAACTCCAAATCCGACAGCAGACCTGACCTCATACACGAAATAGAAATTTTATGTACACAAATACGAGACAATGACATTGACGCCATTTTAGCTTGGATTCCCGCCCACGTGGACGTTAGGGGAAATGAAGCCGCCGATAGGACAGCCAAAGACAGCCTCACCAAAACTGCACCTGACGTGCATATAGGACTAGGAACCAAAGAACTGAATTCTATCATTAAAACCAGAATAGATAGTAAATGGGAAAAGGAATGGAACGAAGAAAACCGAGGTAGATGGCTACATAGTATTCTAGATAAGGGGAAAAGACAGAGTTGTGGATTCCAGCTAGACAGTAAACGTGACGACCAAAGACCAAATTCAAATAAATGTAGCACGCTTAGAGTCAAAACTATATTACAGGGGCGGAAATAAGGGTCAGTGATCAGAAATGACTGATCAAATTTCCAATCAAAATGTCATAGCAATAACATAGACAAATTCACTGATCAAATTAAAAGCTCCTAATAATGAGCACCGATCAAATTGTGTTCCCTTATTTCCAACCCTCTTTAACGAATGTTAACCGTCCGGTTTTCTAGCAGGGGCAGAAGACTGGAGGTTATATCAAACATTCACAATCGGCTTTAATTATAATAATATTGTTATTTATAATATTTAGTACCTAATTAATTATTGCTATTGATCATGTGTGACTTAGATCACGATAGTGCCTGTCGGTGGCAAAAAATAACACCAGAAAACAAGAAACTACAAACTCTTCTATTTTTTGTAATACAGGCACAGCACACTGAAGACCACAGACGAGTAAGACCAGCCATGAAACAGAGCACCGATGACGACAAATATTATAACACAGCACCGTGAGTGACAACACCCCAGAAACCACCCTGACCTAGCCATTTCAGTGGAATCACCAAAACCCACACCTTGACCACGGACAATCAACGGAAACAAGAACAGCTTCTACATTCAAACCAAATCGAACAATGCCTACCACAACCACGGACAATTGAAACCATACTCACTGAAGACAACACAGATCAGATGTGCCACACCTGAGATGCCACCGATGTAATATATGATCCTTTGACTTTCACCTATATAGGATGTAGACCTGCCATCCTGTACCCCAATACCCACTCCAAGCAATTGTTACAGGCACAGATTTCTGGAAGAACCCGCCTATGGTTCTCCCAGTTTTTTCTGGACGGCGTTGTGTGTACAGAGGGGTACAAAGACAAAGGAATCACCCACGCGACTACAATATACAATGAACACATACTTACCAATATAACCTAATCAAAAACCAAGCGATGAACCTGTACATAGACAAATCTTCTATTCTAAACTATTTATATCTCCATCCGCACATTTATTATTATTTACTTATTTATTTATTTATATATTTATTTACTTATTTATTTGTTTATTTGATAATACAGCACTTGTAAACATCTTTAACAAACTAAGAAATGTAACGTGTAATTAAAATAAAACATTGAGTTGATGGGCTGCGAAATCCGTACGGGAAGCGGCCCTTATACTGCAATTTAATCAATCAAGTCTCCTCATTCTACCATGAGCAGGTCCGTGTAACCTTGCACAGTTCAATTTTCGTTTTTCGTTTTTCGTTTCTCAAAATCAAAAATTGAAATTTTACCGTCAATTTTCAATTTTCGTTTTTTGTTTCTGTAATCTCAAAGTCTAAAATTGAAATTTCACCGTCAATTTTCAATTTTCGTTTTTTGTTTTTGTGATCTTAAAATCAAAAATTGAAATTTCACCGTCAATTTTCAATTTTTTATTCTGGGATTACAAAAACAAAAAACGACAATTGATATTTGACAGTCAATTTTCAATTTTCGTTCTTCGTTTTGCTTGACGCAAAAATGAAAATCAAATATTGAAAATTGCCTCGACTTGTCCGTTTTTCATTTTTTGATTTTAACTTTGACTTTTCAATGTTAAGGATATTCTAGCCGAAGCGTTACGTCAAGCCAATGTCGATGCCATTATTGATACAGCGCAAGGTGGATCCACCGTTCAGCACCAACGCATGCGTTCTCATCTTATCACGCTCATAGATGACATCCAATGGGTGATACGCGTATGTCTTCTGCTGCATATGAAACAGATAATACCCAATAAGGACACCAACACAACTA
Organism: Hanleya hanleyi; assembly: GCA_036873755.1. Lineage (NCBI taxonomy): Eukaryota > Metazoa > Mollusca > Polyplacophora > Lepidopleurida > Hanleyidae > Hanleya > Hanleya hanleyi. Next base: position 6,948 of record JAVTVY010012700.1, read on the forward strand.
CCCGTGCCCAGAATCTGCTGACCCTACATGAGGCATTTCATGACATGACGGGAAATTATCTTCTTCAACCTCCAACATAATGATGTGCGTCCAGTGATGATCGACAATGCATAACGTGTTGAGATAGGACGTTAAGGCGTTGAGACGGGCGTTAGGGCGTTAAGATTGGGCGTTAAGGCATTGAGACGGACCCTAAGGCGTAACGACGGGCGTTGACGGGCCATTTCGATGTATTGGTGGCAATTCCATACACATGTCAATGTACATGTACTCTTAACGCATGGACGCACTAACGATGGTGAGTGAGTGAGTGACGTCACAGACAGGTGGCGCCCTCTGTTGGAAGTAGGTCAATAAGAACCAATTTAGCCTGTCAATGGTCAAAGGAGTCAATTTAGCCTTTACGTCATGTCAATGGTTAAAGATCATTTCCAGTCACGTGACAGCCCGGAGTTATATAACGACAATTCGATATCATTCTCTTACACACAGACCTTGTTTAGTGAACTAGCCCCGAAATTTCGCATTTAAATCACCCTCGGAATGACTTAGTGACAAACATATTCGCGAATTGAGTAAAGGGAGATATCTCTAGATACTGACTCGAAATGTTTCGTTTTTGCAGAATTTGATTTAAAAAAGAAATTAATAAAATTAGCAACCTTCGAAAAGGCTTGGCCGAACATGTCAGATGAGATGATATTTCCTAAGAATGAAATAGTTAATCAATTATATAGAACAATGCGAAAAATATTGTGTTGTTTTAACACAATTTTGTGCTAAAATGGCTTCAACACAAAATGTTTTGTGTTGAAATCAACATGGTTTTGTGTTAAACTTAATATATCAACACAAAATTGTGTTGAGTTCAATACAAATTAGTGTTGATTCTTACACAGTTTGTGTTATTTTCAACCCAATTCTGGTGCTAAAATGGCATCAACACAATTTCTTTCGCAGTGAAGGAGCAAACCATGTCTTGGTATTGACTTGCTGCGTGGAAAAGAGTGGCAAGGTATTTAGTTTGCAAATGATAACAAACATAACTGCAGAAACTTAATTAATTATTCTAATCGAATATCAAGACTGTAACAGGCCTCAATTTGAACGCTGAAAAAGTGTCATTATGCCTCTTGGACAGTTCGATAAAGCCTTAAACCCCATTCCATAGTTTCACAGATCAAAGTGATAGACCTGATACTAAATTCATTGAAAAATAACTTTTAAGGAAATATAAATTTTCCATTTTGATTGGCAAAGTAAGCTAGAAGGGAGATTAAGGAGCGTAGATTTTCGCCCTATGATTATATCCTCGAAATTTGTTTGGATTTCCAAATATTTGAAAGCCTTTTTGATTTGCAAAAAAGCAACGACTGAACCAAATGTTTTGAAACTTTGCATACACGATACTTGTACCAAGGCATTGCCAAAGCGATCATTGTGAGTTCGTCTGTCAATTCAGTATAAACGGCACGGACCAGTTAAATCGTCGGATTTTGAACGGAGAAAGTGAATATATATATATGGTATCAAACCTAATACGCAATTCCTACAATTGTGGGTTACAAGTTGAAAATTACTTCCCTTGGCATGAAAACACTGGCAGATGGCGCTTTTTTCTACAATTACCACTACCTCCGATGATATGTCTTTCACTGTATTATTGCCATTGCCGCAGGACTTGACTACAATGTAGTCATTTCTCATTTGTTTATTTGCGTGGAGAGAGGCATCTGTATCTATGTGGAGATTTTAATTCTCAGATAATAGAGATAGAAATGACAATATCCGATTTGATGAATTAATGGGCAGCCAAAAGAATTTGTATGAAGATATTATGGGTGATGTAAGTAAGTTAACCAAAGTAGGTGTTGTAGAGAGAAAAAAGAGTTGATAGTTACGGTGTTAGACTATTAGAAATGTGTACAAAATCTCATCGAATATTATTGCAAATGGTAGGATTGATAAGGACCAGGATTCTGGGAAATGTACCACTGCAGCCCAACTGAATTTTATTTGTCACAGGAAAGAATCACTAGAAAACAAGGTGGCAGAAAGGCTCGAAAGTGAACAAAATCTGGACCAATTTTACGACTGGTTTTGCCAACTTTACAATGAATTTGATAAAGTGATGATAGAGCAAATGGTTAACCGTAATAATATTGCTGAACGCGACGTTAAACTTTAATTCTCTCTCTCTCTCTCTCTCTCTCTCTCTCCATCTCTCTCTCTCTCTCTCTCTCCCCATCTCTCTCTCTCTCTCTATAGAAAATGAAGATGTAGATGTAGAGGATTTTTGTGGTGATCTAATCAATATGTTCATGTCAAATTCGAGAAAAGTTTTTGGGAAGAAGAATTTGTTTTGTGGGAGAAAGGAAATCAAGTCTAGAGATAAGCCATGAATGGAATGTCGAGTAGCTCGCCAACAGGAATGTCTATCGTAGAGATAGAAGAGATAGAAATAGACAAAATATGAACGAAAGTGGGAGAAGTTATAAACGCTCACTGAGCAAAGCAGAAAGAGAGCATAAGGATATAATAACTAAGAATGTTATAGATGATAAGAAGAATGACCCTCAAAAAGTCTGGAAATAACAAACCGATAACTGTAAGGCTAGCATGAAATTCCTAGTGGAACACTTTCAACAAATGAATAGCGAATATCCAGAGAGTCGAGTAATAGATTTGAACAAAATGCTGAAAATGTTAACGGAAATAAGTATTATTTGACTGATGTGCTAATAACACAATGCTATTCTATGGATAACAACTTCTTTATTGCTGTGGAGCTGACGTTTCGTTGGAGATACTTCCAACTTTTTCAAAGCTAATGATCTACATTGATTGAAATTGTAGTATAAGGGCCGCTTCCCATACGGATTTCGCGGCCCATCAATTCAATGTTTTATTTAAATTTCACGGTACATTTTTTTGTTAATTTGCAGCACTAGATATTAAAATAAATAATTAAATAATGAATAACAATAACAATGAGGAAATATAAATACTAGTAGAGAAGAGTCGCTATGTACAAGTCGTTAAGTCTGTTATTGGTTTTTATACTGGAAAATATTTGTTATAATCGCGTGGATGATTCCTTTGTCTCGGTACCCCATAGTACGCACAAAGCCGTCCAGAAAAAAACTGGGAGAACCAGGGCGTTTTCAGGATTCTTCGAGACGACTTCCCTAACGACGCCCTTGGGAACAGGGTGGGTCCTTCCAGAAATCTGTGCCTGTAACAATTGCTTGGAGTGTGTAGTGGGGTACAGAACGGCAGGTCTACGTCCTATATTACGTGAAAGTCAAAGGATCATATTCTGTGTTGAGGTGTCAGTTCGGTAACATCTAAGTGGTAGCGTGTCCGGTGTGGTCTAGGGTCGAGTATTCTGATTCTGGGTATTCTTGCTATGCGGCGTTGTCACTCTAGGCGCTGTAGGTATTCTTGTAATCGTCATCTGTCTTCTGTTTCAGGTCTTGTCCAACTCGTCTGTGGTCTTCGGTGTGCCTGTATCATATGAAATAGACGGCTTGTAGTCATTCTTGTTTTCTATTGTTTTTCGATGCAATAATTTGATATATCTTCTTCCCAACAACAGGCACGCCCCGAATGTCAGTCACATAATATGAATAGCAATATATAATTAAGACAGCAAATAGATAAACAAATGAATAAATAACTAAACATTTCGATAGATTCAGTACTAGGTGAATACACAAATAAACGGCACTGTATTATTTCTGTATGCATTATCGTTTGATGGCCATAAGGAATTTGTAGGACAATGAGATAGATGGCCCTCAATATCAAGGTAACTCCGCCATCACCATTTCCTATATTTTATGCCGAATACCGCTCGCTATATGCGATTTGGTCGTGCTAATGTTGTCATGAATTCAATTAGATTTGGCCATCGTTTGTTTTGTAGGACAGTGGAACAGACGGCCCTCAATATCAAGGTAACTCCGTTGTTGCCATGCCTATTTCATTTCTAAATGTGTCTGTGACATTTTGGCCGGATGTTATGTATAGATAGTTTATTATGGCCATAATGTTTTGTATGGCTATGGTGCACACGGCCCTCAATATCAAGGTATCTCCGATGCAACCATACCATTTGCTTAAGTCAGAAGAATGATTTGGCCTGTATCAAATCGTGTCATAGTACTTGGTGTACTAGTAGTTGATTATGTGGGGAAAAAAAAAAAATACGGCGGTAGTATTATATACTGGAGTAATAACCAGTAGTTTTGATAAAATTGATCAAGGACTTGAATACCTGATTTCTAATGGGGGGCTTAGGGTTCAATAACGCTGGTAATGTTAAGGGAGTGTTGAATTTTTTTAATTCGTTTCTAAGTGCCACACGTTGTTGGTTGTGGATTGGGCATTCAAGTAGCACGTGTTCTATTGTTTCTTCTACATTGTTGCATGCGGTACAGAGTGGTGAGGTGTTTTTCAGAAGCATGGACAGATGTGATTTAAGTCCGGTTTTCCCTAGTCTTAATCTGGTGATTATGCGGTCATCTCGTTTATTGTCTAACTGGAGTCCCCTGGGCTTGTCTTTTATCTCCATCAAGGATCTTATGTAACCACCGTCCACGTTCTTCTTCGTTCCATTCCTTTTGCCACTTGCTATCTATTTTGCGTCTAATGATAGTGTTGAGTTCTTTATATCCTAATCCTATTGGCACATCGTGTGTAGTTTTAGTAAGACTGTCTTTGGCAGTTTTGTCGGCTGCTTCGTTACCTCTGATGTTGACATGCGCGGGGACCCATGCTAAGATGGCGTCTATACCCTCGTTGTGTATTTGTGTACATATACATTCTATTTTGTGTATGAGATCAGGTCTACTGTCAGATATAAAATTTTTGATTGATGTGAGTCCACTAAGGGAGTCACTGAGTATCACCGCACGGATTGGTTTGTGCTCGATGATCCATTCGAGAGCCTTAATTATAGCAATCAGTTCACTAGTGTATACAGACATATTGTCTGGTAGTTTGAAACCATTTTGTATGTTGAGCTCAGGTATAACAAAAGCTGATCCTGTGTTATTACTTGTGTTTTTCGATCCGTCTGTATAGATTTTTATGTAATTTTTCCAGTTTTGGTTGATATATTCAAGGGTGGTGGCTCTTATAAAGTCTGGGTTGTCCTTCTTTGTGAGGTAGTCGTGAATACTTGTGTCCACGTGGGGCGACTCTAATTCCCAGGGTGGTCTAATGATTTTGTCTGTGTCGCAGATGTGTGCGATGGGTATTTCGTGCTCTTGGAATAGGTTATTTACGGTATAGCCGAGGGGGGCGGAGTCTTTTTCCCAGTTTTTCTTTAAATATTCATATTCACTGTTATCTTCAAACATTTTGTGGCATGGGTGATTATCGCCCTTAGCTCTAGTTTTTCCTGCATATTTCAGGGACAGTTCCTCTCGTCTTAAACGAAGAGGTTTCTCATTGGTTTCTATTTGAAGACTACATAAGGCGGTTCCCTTGAAGGCTCCAGTAGCAATTTTTAGAGCAGAATATTGGATGCTGTCTATTCTTTTTAGTTGTGTCTTACATGCTGATTGGTATGCGATGGACCCGTAATCTATTTTTGACCTGATTAAGGTTTGGTATAATTTTATCAGACTATATTTACTCGCTCCCCAGTTTGTCCCAGACACACACCTCATGAGGTTCAGGTCTTTATTGCAGCGGAGGACTAGTTGGTCGATGTGGTCTTTCCATGTGAGTTTTCTGTCAAAGATCATACCTAGGTATTTAACACTATTTCTGAATTCAATTTTCTGACCTCCTAGTGTTAGTTTAACGTCAATGTGTTTATTGTTTGAAAATATAATGCCCGTTGTTTTTAGGGCGGAAAATTTGAAGCCCCATTTATCCGCCCAGCCGCTAATTGTATCTAGTGTATTTTGCATTATACCTGTCAATTTTTTTATGGAACGTGCGGTTTTCCAGAGGGCAGAGTCGTCAGCAAATAGAGACTGTTCTACTTTTGGGTGTTTCGTGTCAATTTCATTGGCTAGGCCATTGATGAGGATGTTAAAAAGGGTGGGGCTTATGACGCTTCCCTGAGGGGTACCGTTGTCTAATTCATGGTCGGTGGATAGGGTGTTTCCTAGGCGAACTTTAAAATTTCTATTGTTTAGGAAGTTTTTTATCCAGTGTTGCATTCTCCCCTTAATTCCAAGTTTGCTTAATTGAATAATTATGCCGTCCTGCCATACAAGGTCAAATGCTTTTTCTATGTCTAGGAAGATACCTAATGTGTACTGATGTTTGGCATTCCCCTTTTTGATTGAGTGTTGTAATCTGGCTATATGGTCTAACGTGCTTCTGTTCTTACGAAAGCCGCTTTGAGTTTTGTTTAATAAGTTGTTGTTTTCCATATGAAATTCCAGTCGATTCTTTACCATGGTTTCCATTATTTTGCATAGATTTGAAGTGAGAGAAATTGGGCGGTAAGAGTTGCTGTCGGATGGATCTTTACCTGGTTTTGGGATTGGGATAACGATGGATGTTTTCCATTTACTTGGAAGTTGTTTGGTCTGCCAGCTGACATTAATTAGTTTCAAAATTAGTTTCTGTGTTTTATTTGGTAGGTGTTTAAGTATAGTGTATCCTAGTTTGTCTTCACCAGGTGAGCTCTCTTTTTTACAGTGTATAGCTTTGCGGTATTCATTAATGTTGAAGTCTGCATTGAGATAGTTTTCTAAATGATCGTCCAAATCGTTTTCTATCGTTGTCTCTTCCTTAATTTTTCTGAATTCTGGTTTCAGGTTCCTATCGCTACTGTTCGAAGCGAAAGATTCGGCGAGGTGTTCTGCCTTTTCTTTGTTCGTTTTTTGAGTTTTGTTCAGTACAGGGACTGTGTTTGTTAGCTTTCCTTGTATATTTTTTATTTTGTTCCATACTTTTTTTGAATTGGTTTTGGTATCTATAGTGTTGCAAAAGTCTTCCCAACATTTTGATTTAGCTTCTTTGACACTTTTTTCAGCTATAATTTTGAGTTCCTTGTAGTTCGCGTGATCAATTTGGAGCCTACTTTTTTTGAATTTTCTGAGTGCCTTCTTTTTGGCCGTAATATTCTTTGCACACTCCGGGTTCCACCAGGGAACCGGGTTTTTATTGTGGCGCTGTTGTGATATCGGAATATATTTTTGTGCTATGTTAAGTAGTGAATTTGTAATGTTTTCATTGAACATCTCTGGATCGGAATTGAATATCTCGTCATGATTTAGGCTTTGACAGTCTATCTGAAAGCTTGTCCAGTCGGCTTTGGAGTACTGAAATTTTGGAGGGGCGTCTGTCCTTTCAGAGTCCGGTTTTATACTAATTTTCGTCAGAATGGCGAAGTGGTCGCTGTCAAGCGTGTCAGGAATCACTTCCGATTCGGATTTAACAGCTAAATCAGGGGAGACAATAGTTAAGTCAATTGCAGATAGTTTACCGGTGTTCATGTCTATTCGCGTCCCGTGGCCATTATTTAAATAGCATAGGTTGTTTTGGTCAAGCCAATTTTCCACTACTTGGCCTTTTTCGTCTGCCTTGATGCAATTGTCGTCCCACATGAGGTTATGACTGTTGTAATCACCGCATATGATGATAGGGGAGTTAAATTTCTTTGTGATGTTGTCCAGTTCTTTTGGGGAGATTTTCTTTAGACTTCCTGGGGCATATAAATTAATGATGTTAATAGGTTTGTTATTGAAGAAGACCTGAATAGCGTGCCATTCGAGATCGTCACTGGTAGGGCTTTTATCTAGTTCGATGTGAATCAGATCCTCTTTTATTAATATCAGGTTTCCCCCTAGTGCACCTGTAAGTCTGTCTGATCTATACGACTTATATCCGTTTATTGTAAATTTATTTTTTCCTGGCTTCAGAAATGTTTCCTGAACACAAATTATATCTGGGCTGATTTCATTTACTAAGACTTTAAGATTGTCCCCGTTTTCCCCGATGCTTCGGGCATTCCATTGGAGTATTGATAATTGATTTTTATTGAATTTTGTATTAGTTATATCCCTAATTTGGAGACTGATGCATTCGCAAGTGGATTATCTTATGTTGTTGTGTTGAGGGCCGGGATAGACTTTTCTTTGGGTGTGGATGTTTTCTGATCGTATTTCGGATTTTTCCCCCAGTTAATGATTTCATCGGAGCTGAACTCCCAATTAAGGAAGTCCCGCGCAATTTTCACTATCATGTCGGTCTTATTAAGCTTGGGTTGCAGGGGGTTAATAACTGAGTTCAACACAATGTTGATAAAGCCCAGCAGGTCTAGCTTGGTTAGGTTCTTTGTCTCTGTTTCTTGTTCATTGTTTTCAGTCTCCATTGTATCACCTGAGTTTGTGTTCACGGCTGTGACTATTGTCTCAGTTGCCTTTGCTTTGTGTAGAGCGGTGGTCATTTGTATACTGATTTTTCTATTCACTCTGGTTTCTTTTACAGCTTCTGCATAAGAAATCCCTTTGTCTGCTTTAGTAAATTCAACTCTTTTTGCCTCTTTGAAAGCTATACAACCTTTGTAGGCCGCTGAATGGTTGCCTTTGCAGTTTACACATGTTACTTTCGTTTCAGTACATTCTTCGTAATTATGATTTCCAGAGCATTTCGCACATACAACTTGGGATTTACAAAATCTAGCTATATGACCACCATATTTCTGACAGTTATGGCATCGTTTTGGTGTGTCAAAAAAAGGTTTAACTATAATGTTACGAAGCCATAGCCGGACAGTTTCCGGTAATTTTGATCCTTTGAATACTAGCATAATGCTTGTCGTTTCCTGTTTGTTCTTTTGCATTCTTTTGGCATATACGACGTTTTGTTTTGAGAGGGTGGGGAGAATGTCTTCTAGTTTGATACTGAGGTCAATTCCATAAATTACTCCTTTGCATTGCTCTCTACGCTGTATGAATTGTTTTACCGAGACAGGTTTATCTGCTAGCAGGTCTAAACGTAGTAATTTCTCGAACTGAGTTTGTGATTTGCAGTGGACTTTCAGATCACCACCCGGCAGTTCAAAGATTTGATGAACGTCACCAGCACATTTTTTGAGATCGTTTGCTACCTTGGCCTTTGGGAATTTACATGCTCTCAGTTGGGTTAAACTATGGATGATGGCGATAAAATTTGCTAGACTACTAGGCCTTTCGGGTAGGGATCGTTGTTTTTTGGTGGGTGGGGATTTTTCAGTATTGATTTCTGAGAGCTTCCTTTTAGGTGTTTTTACGGTGGGTTGAGAGGCTTCCATTGTTTGATTTGTTTTTGTTTAGATCAGGACTAGTTGTTATTTGGTAAGGAGTGAATGAGGAAATATTAGTATAGGTGCAAAAATTCAATTCAAAACTTAGCTCTGGCTGGCTGGTTTCTCCCGCTGTTTGTTGTTGTGGTATAGGTAATCCTGTAAAGCCCGGGGAACAAAGACCGCCGAGGAACACAAAGGCTGGGAAAGCTGGGCTGGTTTGGTAGAACACAAAAACACGTCCGTTCACTTCGAGCGCTTGATCTACATAGTACAGTTGAGGGTATTTATGCAAGTGATAACAAGCAAACAAGGTCACAAAATAATCATTGCACAATAGGCTTCATGAGTTAATCATGTCAAGAAAATAAAGATAATTAAACAGTGAATATGACTATAGTAATCTGCTAATCATCTAGGCGGGTAAAGACAATGGGTGATTGCAGATTAAGTTCAAAGTGGCCTCATTAGCTTTGAAAAAGTTGGAAGTATCTCCAACGAAACGTCAGCTCCACAGCAATAAAGAAGTTGTTATCCATAGGATAGCATTGTGTTATATACGCCAACTTCTAAATGCCTATCAAAGAAATGATGTACTAATGCACCTATATCTGAAAAGGAGATAAAAACATTTGTTGATAACTTAAAACTTGGGAAATCCTCAGGTGTGGACAATATTCTGAACAAATACATCAACTGTACATAGGAAAAGCTTAAACGATAATACACGGTGCTATTCACTATGGTTTGAATACGGGAAAGATACCTAATAGCTGGTCATAGACTGGTATAATTGTCCCAATCTATGAAAAAAGGGTGACCCCTACGAACCGGGGAATTATAATCCTACTTATTTGTCTGGGTAAAGTTTTCCCTGGTGTTATAAATAATTGACTCTCTAATTATGTCGATAATTTTAATTATTTATTTTAATATCTAGCGCTGCAAAAGATCTTAAATTAACTAAGAAATGTACCGTGAAATTTAAACAAAACATTGAGTTGATGGGCCGCGAAATCCGTATGGGAAGCGGCCCTTAAACTACAATTTCAATCAAAAACTATGTCGAGGAAAATGAAATGTTTTCTGAGAACCAAGCTGATGGGTTCCGAATAGATTATGGAGTTTCAGACCAAATTTTCTTCTTAAGTGTCTTATTGAGTTGTACTTAGATAAGAAAAACATCAGTATTGTTCGTTCGTTGATTACTGAAAGGCATTTGGGGCCCTCGGTGGCCGAGTGGTCTAAGGCGCTTCGCTGGTGAGTGTTTTCATTAGACGAGGTCTACAGGCTATAAAAGAATGCAATATTTGATTAGTTACCAGCCGCCATTATTTATGTATCTTCTGATGTATGTGCACAACAGAACAAGCATTCTATATCTGCAAAGACGTGCTGCCGTAATTTTTTCATGCTGTATTTAGCTTAATTGCTCGTATTTAATATGTAACCGCTTATTGTGGATGATGTTACAATTGTAGAATGCCATTCATTAAAGAACTTTGTTACACAGTTCTTAAATCCCGAGTTGCAAGTCGAGTCGATCATTTTGCATTTGATTAATTGCTCGTATTTAATATGTAACCGCTTATTGTGGATGATGTTACAATTGTAGAATGTCATTCATTAAAGGACTTTGTTACACAGTTCTTAAATCCCGAGTTGCAAGTCGATTCGATCATTTTGCATTTGACGTCGGGTATTTTATTTGTTGGATATTGTCCTATTTTTTGTGAGCAATGGTAAATTTGACCATTATATAAATGCTCGTAATACGAAATACTTGTGTTTTTTTAATGCGTATATCGACGAAACCGGTATATATATATAAGAAATAACTATATGAATATAGCATGGCTCGTAGACCCATACTGAATTTTCACCTAAAGCGCTTTCACATCTTTCGATGTTCTCATGTAGGTACACATAAAATACATTAAAGCGAGATTTGTTATATATTCGATTTCCTTGTCCAATTTAAAACTGGTTCTACACGATAAATAACAAGTTCAAACTTAGCAAATGTTCAGTTTGATGGCAGTTAGCACTAACAGTTATACTATTGTTCTGCAGTCGATGCAGAGATCTGACAGGTTGATGTTGAAAACCTCGGGCATGAACTAAAAAGCGGCGTATGTCAGAGCAATAGGACAAAAGAAACATTTGTTCGAACGCATCATTAAGATCAAAATCGTCCCACTATAAATAACCCACACGGCACCAGTCTCCTCCAATAAACATAGCTTAATCAAATTACATCAAACACTCATCAGATCCAAAATAGACTATGGTTCAATCGCCTATCAATCAGCATGCAAGACCCAGTTAAAAAGAATAGACAGCATTCAGTATTCGGCCTTAAAAATAGCCACCGGGGCGTTCAAAGGAACTCCTCTATGTAGTCTACAAATAGAAACTAATGAAAAACCCTTACATTTAAGACGAGAAGAGCTGTCAATGAAATATGCAGGGAAAACAATAGCCAAGGGCGAAAACCACCCATGCCACAAAATTTTTGGCCCAAAAACCGAATACGAATACCTAAAAACGAAATGGGAAAAAGACTCCGCACCACTAGGTTACACGATAGAACGATTATTCCAAGAACACGACATCCCTATCTCTTGTATCTCTGACACTGATAAGGTCAATAGACCACCATGGCAACTAATCACACCACACGTGGACACGAATATACATAGCTACATCACCAAACAGGACAACCCAGAGCATATAAGGGCCACTGCCCTCGAATATATTGACACACATTGGAAAAATCGCTTGAAAATATATACAGACGGCTCCAAAAACACAAGTCACAATACAGGATCTGCATTCGTTATACCAGAACTTGACATTCACGAAGGTTTCAAACTACCAGACAATATGTCTGTATACACCACTGAATTAGTCGCCATAATCAAGGCCCTCGAATGGGTTCTTCAGAACCGACCGGTTTCCATCGTTATTCTTAGCGATTCCTTAAGCGGACTGGTATCTATAGAGAACTCCAAATCCGACAGCAGACCTGACCTCATACACGAAATAGAAATTTTATGTACACAAATACGAGACAATGACATTGACGCCATTTTAGCTTGGATTCCCGCCCACGTGGACGTTAGGGGAAATGAAGCCGCCGATAGGACAGCCAAAGACAGCCTCACCAAAACTGCACCTGACGTGCATATAGGACTAGGAACCAAAGAACTGAATTCTATCATTAAAACCAGAATAGATAGTAAATGGGAAAAGGAATGGAACGAAGAAAACCGAGGTAGATGGCTACATAGTATTCTAGATAAGGGGAAAAGACAGAGTTGTGGATTCCAGCTAGACAGTAAACGTGACGACCAAAGACCAAATTCAAATAAATGTAGCACGCTTAGAGTCAAAACTATATTACAGGGGCGGAAATAAGGGTCAGTGATCAGAAATGACTGATCAAATTTCCAATCAAAATGTCATAGCAATAACATAGACAAATTCACTGATCAAATTAAAAGCTCCTAATAATGAGCACCGATCAAATTGTGTTCCCTTATTTCCAACCCTCTTTAACGAATGTTAACCGTCCGGTTTTCTAGCAGGGGCAGAAGACTGGAGGTTATATCAAACATTCACAATCGGCTTTAATTATAATAATATTGTTATTTATAATATTTAGTACCTAATTAATTATTGCTATTGATCATGTGTGACTTAGATCACGATAGTGCCTGTCGGTGGCAAAAAATAACACCAGAAAACAAGAAACTACAAACTCTTCTATTTTTTGTAATACAGGCACAGCACACTGAAGACCACAGACGAGTAAGACCAGCCATGAAACAGAGCACCGATGACGACAAATATTATAACACAGCACCGTGAGTGACAACACCCCAGAAACCACCCTGACCTAGCCATTTCAGTGGAATCACCAAAACCCACACCTTGACCACGGACAATCAACGGAAACAAGAACAGCTTCTACATTCAAACCAAATCGAACAATGCCTACCACAACCACGGACAATTGAAACCATACTCACTGAAGACAACACAGATCAGATGTGCCACACCTGAGATGCCACCGATGTAATATATGATCCTTTGACTTTCACCTATATAGGATGTAGACCTGCCATCCTGTACCCCAATACCCACTCCAAGCAATTGTTACAGGCACAGATTTCTGGAAGAACCCGCCTATGGTTCTCCCAGTTTTTTCTGGACGGCGTTGTGTGTACAGAGGGGTACAAAAACAAAGGAATCACCCACGCGACTACAATATACAATGAACACATACTTACCAATATAACCTAATCAAAAACCAAGCGATGAACCTGTACATAGACAAATCTTCTATTCTAAACTATTTATATCTCCATCCGCACATTTATTATTATTTACTTATTTATTTATTTATTTATATTTATTTACTTATTTATTTGTTTATTTGATAATACAGCACTTGTAAACATCTTTAACAAACTAAGAAATGTAACGTGTAATTAAAATAAAACATTGAGTTGATGGGCTGCGAAATCCGTACGGGAAGCGGCCCTTAAACTGCAATTTAATCAATCAAGTCTCCTCATTCTACCATGAGCAGGTCCGTGTAACCTTGCACAGTTCAATTTTCGTTTTTCGTTTTTCGTTTCTCAAAATCAAAAATTGAAATTTTACCGTCAATTTTCAATTTTCGTTTTTTGTTTCTGTAATCTCAAAGTCTAAAATTGAAATTTCACCGTCAATTTTCAATTTTCGTTTTTTGTTTTTGTGATCTTAAAATCAAAAATTGAAATTTCACCGTCAATTTTCAATTTTTTATTCTGGGATTACAAAAACAAAAAACGACAATTGATATTTGACAGTCAATTTTCAATTTTCGTTCTTCGTTTTGCTTGACGCAAAAATGAAAATCAAATATTGAAAATTGCCTCGACTTGTCCGTTTTTCATTTTTTGATTTTAACTTTGACTTTTCAATGTTAAGGATATTCTAGCCGAAGCGTTACGTCAAGCCAATGTCGATGCCATTATTGATACAGCGCAAGGTGGATCCACCGTTCAGCACCAACGCATGCGTTCTCATCTTATCACGCTCATAGATGACATCCAATGGGTGATACGCGTATGTCTTCTGCTGCATATGAAACAGATAATACCCAATAAGGATACCAACACAACTACCCGTGCCCAGAATCTGCTGACCCTACATGAGGCATTTCAAACCTTTATGGAGACGCACCTGGAGACGGGAAATTATCTTCTTCAACCTCCAACATAATGATGTGCGTCCAGTGATGATCGACAATGCATAACGTGTTGAGATAGGACGTTAAGGCGTTGAGACGGGCGTTAGGGCGTTAAGATTGGGCGTTAAGGCATTGAGACGGACCCTAAGGCGTAACGACGGGCGTTGACGGGCCATTTCGATGTATTGGTGGCAATTCCATACACATGTCAATGTACATGTACTCTTAACGCATGGACGCACTAACGATGGTGAGTGAGTGAGTGACGTCACAGACAGGTGGCGCCCTCTGTTGGAAGTAGGTCAATAAGAACCAATTTAGCCTGTCAATGGTCAAAGGAGTCAATTTAGCCTTTACGTCATGTCAATGGTTAAAGATCATTTCCAGTCACGTGACAGCCCGGAGTTATATAACGACAATTCGATTTCATTCTCTTACACACAGACCTTGTTTAGTGAACTAGCCCCGAAATTTCGCACTTAAATCACCCTCGGAATGACTTAGTGACAAACATATTCGCGAATTGAGTAAAGGGAGATATCTCTAGATACTGACTCGAAATGTTTCGTTTTTGCAGAATTTGATTTAAAAAAGAAATTAATAAAATTAGCAACCTTCGAAAAGGCTTGGCCGAACATGTCAGATGAGATGATATTTCCTAAGAATGAAATAGTTAATCAATTATATAGAACAATGCGAAAAATATTGTGTTGTTTTAACACAATTTTGTGCTAAAATGGCTTCAACACAAAATGTTTTGTGTTGAAATCAACATGGTTTTGTGTTAAACTTAATATATCAATACAAATTAGTGTTGATTCTTACACAGTTTGTGTTATTTTCAACCCAATTCTGGTGCTAAAATGGCATCAACACAATTTCTTTCGCAGTGAAGGAGCAAACCATGTCTTGGTATTGACTTGCTGCGTGGAAAAGAGTGGCAAGGTATTTAGTTTGCAAATGATAACAAACATAACTGCAGAAACTTAATTAATTATTCTAATCGAATATCAAGACTGTAACAGGCCTCAATTTGAACGCTGAAAAAGTGTCATTATGCCTCTTGGACAGTTCGATAAAGCCTTAAACCCCATTCCATAGTTTCACAGATCAAAGTGATAGACCTGATACTAAATTCATTGAAAAATAACTTTTAAGGAAATATAAATTTTCCATTTTGATTGGCAAAGTAAGCTAGAAGGGTGATTAAGGAGCGTAGATTTTCGCCCTATGATTATATCCTCGAAATTTGTTTGGATTTCCAAATATTTGAAAGCCTTTTTGATTTGCAAAAAAGCAACGACTGAACCAAATGTTTTGAAACTTTGCATACACGATACTTGTACCAAGGCATTGCCAAAGCGATCATTGTGAGTTCGTCTGTCAATTCAGTATAAACGGCACGGACCAGTTAAATCGTCGGATTTTGAACGGAGAAAGTGAATATATATATATGGTATCAAATCTAATACGCAATTCCTACAATTGTGGGTTACAAGTTGAAAATTACTTCCCTTGGCATGAAAACACTGGCAGATGGCGCTTTTTCTACAATTACCACTACCTCCGATGATATGTCTTTCACTGTATTATTGCCATTGCCGCAGGACTTGACTACAATGTAGTCATTTCTCATTTGTTTATTTGCGTGGAGAGAGGCATCTGTATCTATGTGGAGATTTTAATTCTCAGATAATAGAGATAGAAATGACAATATCCGATTTGATGAATTAATGGGCAGCCAAAAGAATTTGTATGAAGATATTATGGGTGATGTAAGTAAGTTAACCAAAGTAGGTGTTGTAGAGAGAAAAAAGAGTTGATAGTTACGGTGTTAGACTATTAGAAATGTGTATAAAATCTCATCGAATATTATTGCAAATGGTAGGATTGATAAGGACCAGAATTCTGGGAAATGTACCACTGCAGCCCAACTGAATTTTATTTGTCACAGGAAAGAATCACTAGAAAACAAGGTGGCAGAAAGGCTCGAAAGTGAACAAAATCTGGACCAATTTTACGACTGGTTTTGCCAACTTTACAATGAATTTGATAAAGTGATGATAGAGCAAATGGTTAACCGTAATAATATTGCTGAACGCGACGTTAAACTTTAATTCTCTCTCTCTCTCTCTCTCTCTCTCCATCTCTCTCTCTCTCTCTCTCCCCCCATCTCTCTCTCTCTCTCTATAGAAAATGAAGATGTAGATGTAGAGGATTTTTGTGGTGATCTAATCAATATGTTCATGTCAAATTCGAGAAAAGTTTTTGGGAAGAAGAATTTGTTTTGTGGGAGAAAGGAAATCAAGTCTAGAGATAAGCCATGAATGAAATGTCGAGTAGCTCGCCAACAGGAATGTCTATCGTAGAGATAGAAGAGATAGAAATAGACAAATTATGAAGGAAAGTGGGAGAAGTTATAAACGCTCACTGAGCAAAGCAGAAAGAGAGCATAAGGATATAATAACTAAGAATGGTATAGATGATAAGAAGAATGACCCTCAAAAAGTCTGGAAATTACTGAATAAACAAACCGATAACTGTAAGGCTAGCATGAAATTCCTAGTGGTACACTTTCAACAAATGAATAGCGAATATCCAGAGAGTCGAGTAATAGATTTGAACAAAATGCTGAAAATGTTAACGGAAATAAGTATTATTTGACTGATGTGCTAATAACACAATGCTATTCTATGGATAACAACTTCTTTATTGCTGTGGAGCTGACGTTTCGTTGGAGATACTTCCAACTTTTTCAAAGCTAATGATCTACATTGATTGAAATTGTAGTTTAAGGGCCGCTTCACATTCGGATTTCGCGGCCCATCAACTCAATGTTTTATTTGAATTTCGCGGTACATTACTTTGTTTATTGAATTTCTTTTCCAGCGCTAAATATATAAATAAATAAATAAATAAATAAATAAATAATAAATAACAATGAGAGATTAGTAGGAGATATAAATAGAAGTAAATAAGAATCGCTATATGTACAAGTTCGTAAGTCTCTTTTTGGTTTTTGGTTAGGTTATACTGGTAAATATGAGTTCACTGTAATCGCGTGTATGATTCCTTTGTCTTGGTACCCCTTTGTACGCTGGGAGAACCATGGGCGTTTTCAGGATTTTTCGGATCGACTTCACTAACGACGCCCTTGGGAACAGGGTGGGTTCTTCCAGAAATCTGTGCCTGTAACAATTGCTTGGAGTGTGTATTGGGGCACAGGACGGCAGGTCTACGTCCTATATTGCGTGAAAGTCAAAGGATCATATTCTGTGTTAAGGCGTCAGTTCGGTGTCATCTATGGGGTAGCGTGTCGGTGTGGTTTAGGATGTGATGTTCTGGTTCTGGAGGTTTCTTGTTGTGCGGCGATGTTGGTATTCTTGTGATCGTCATCCGTCTTCTGTTTTTAGTCTTGTCCAGCCCGTCTTTGGTCTTCGGTGTGCCGTGAGGTGCAGTTTAATAATTTTTGTCGTCGTCAGTGTTCTGTTTGTTGTCTGTTTGATGAGGACCTTCATCGTGTTCATCTCCATTTCTGAAAGTATAAGATGAAAAAGTGTGTAGTATTCATTTTTGTGAGTGACATTATCTGTGTGTGTGGTTGTTTCTTGGACGTGTGCTAATGATTTATGTCCTTGGTTGTTGAATTGGTAGCGGCCTTTAGGTTTTGGAGACGAATGTGGTTACCGGCCCACACGGAACATGGTATCTCCGGTGCCCACATTGCCTATTTTATTGCGAAAGATAGATTTTTGGCCAATATTGTCGCAGGGATGTTGATTAGTCTTGGCCACCGATTTTTGAGACTAATGTGGCAACCGGCCCACACGGAACATGGTATCTACATAGTACAGTTGAGGGTATTTATACAAGTGATAACAAGCAAACAAGGTCACAAAATAATCATTGCACAATAGGCTTCATGAGTTAATCATGTCAGGAAAATAAAGATAATTAAACAGTGAATATGACTATTGTAATCTGCTAATCATCTAGGCGGGTAAAGACAATGGGTGATTGCAGATTAAGTTCAAAGTGACCTCATTAGCTTTGAAAAAGTTGGAAGTATCTCCAACGAAACGTCAGCTCCACAGCAATAAAGAAGTTGTTATCCATAGAATAGCATTGTGTTATATACGCCAACTTCTAAATGCCTATCAAAGAAATGATGTGCTAATGCACCTATATCTGAAATGGAGATAAAAACATTTGTTGATAACTTAAAAATTGGGAAATCCTCAGGTGTGGACAATATTCTAAACAAATACATCAACTGTACATAGGAAAAGCTTAAACGATAATATACGGTGCTATTCACTATGGTTTGAATACGGGAAAGATACCTAATAGCTGATCATAGACTGATATAATTGTCCCAATCTATGAAAAAAAGGTGACCCCTACGAACCGGGGAATTATAATCCTACTTATTTGTCTGGGTAAAGTTTTCCCTGGTGTTATAAATAATTGACTCTCTAATTATGTCGAGGAAAATGAAATGTTTTCTGAGAACCAAGCTGATGGGCTCCGAATAGATTATGGAGTTTCAGACCAAATTTTCTTCTTAAGTGTCTTATTGAGTTGTACTTAGATAAGAAAACATCAGTATTGTTCGTTCGTTGATTACTAAAAGGCATTTGGGGCCCTCGGTGGCCGAGTGGTCTAAGGCGCTTCGCTGGTGAGTGTTTTCATTAGACGAGGTCTACAGGCTATAAAAGAATGCAATATTTGATTAGTTAACAGCCGCCATTATTTATGTATCTTCTGATGTATGTGCACAACAGAACAAGCATTCTATATCTGCAAAGATGTGCTGCCGTAATTTTTTCATGCTGTATTTAGCTTAATTGCTCGTATTTAATATGTAACCGCTTATTGTGGATGATGTTACAATTGTAGAATGTCATTCATTAAAGGACTTTGTTACACAGTTCTTAAATCCCGAGTTGCAAGTCGATTCGATCATTTTGCATTTGATTAATTGCTCGTATTTAATATGTAATCGCTTATTGTGGGTGATGTTACAATTGTAGAATGTCATTCATTAAAGGACTTTGTTACACAGTTCTTAAATCCCGAGTTGCAAGTCGATTCGATCATTTTGCATTTGATTAATTGCTCGTATTTAATATGTAACCGCTTATTGTGGATGATGTTACAATTGTAGAATGTCATTCATTAAAGGACTTTGTTACACAGTTCTTAAATCCCGAGTTACAAGTCGATTCGATCATTTTGCATTTGATTAATTGCTCGTATTTAATATGTAACCGCTTATTGTGGATGATGTTACAATTGTAGTATGTCATTCATTAAAGGACTTTGTTACACAGTTCTTAAATCCCGAGTTGCAAGTCGATTCGATCATTTTGCATTTGATTAATTGCTCGTATTTAATATGTAACCGGTTATTGTGGATGATGTTACAATTGTAGAATGTCATTCATTAAAGGACTTTGTTACACAGTTCTTAAATCCCGAGTTGCAAGTCGATTCGATCATTTTGCATTTGACGTCGGGTATTTTATTTGTTGGATATTGTCCTATTTTTTGTGAGCAATGGTAAATTTGACCATTATATAAATGCTCGTAATACGAAATACTTGTGTTTTTTTAATGCGTATATCGACGAAACCGGTATATATATATATAAGAAATAACTATATGAATATAGCATGGCTCGTAGACCCATACTGAATTTTTACCTAAAGCGCTTTCACATATTTCGATGTTCTCATGTAGGTGCACATAAAATACATTAAAGCGAGATTTGTTATATATTCGATTTCCTTGTCCAATTTAAAACTGGTTCCACACGATAAATAACAAGTTCAAACTTAGCAAATGTTCAGTCTGATGGCAGTTAGCACTAACAGTTATACTATTGTTCTGCAGTCGATGCAGAGATCTGACAGGTTTCAACTAAACTGCCGCAATTCACAAGTCCATTGTAGTTTCACAACTATTTTATCCCATCACTGATTTTTTTTAAAAACTGATTTTCCATATACAATACAATACAATACAATACGTTTATTGCACGACTCGTAAAATGGTACAAGTATGGCAAACAACATAATTACTATGGTACTATAGCAACGTAGTAATTATTAGTTAGTACGGTTTTAACCAACAATGTGAGTTAGTAACAATTCTTGAAAAATCCAGGAAAATAACGTAGGAGTTGCCGGTGTGTTGATGTGGAAACTAATTAAGAAGTGTCCAGCCGGTTTTTTGATGGAGGGTTAAGGCGGAGCCTTGACTGGTACATTTGGTGTACCAGTCTTACTATTTTTGAAGCATTGTCTCTGTGGGGATTTAATATAGATTTAACTTTTATAATTTCCGGATGATGTGTGAGTCGGTTACCGTGGATAATTTGGTTTATATAATCTCTGTGTTTGTTATGTCGAGGACAGTATAGCAAGAAGTGTACTTCATCTTCTACTACATTTTGGGTACAGTGGCGACAGATCCGGTCACACCTTGGGGTGTTTTTATACCTACCGGTCTCTATTTCGAGTTTGTGACAGCTGATTCGTAGTTTTGTTATTGTTCGTCTATGATCCGGGTTTTGTATATTTTCTAGGTAATCCTGCAATTTGTATTCTTCATATATGTTTGAGAGGAGAGTCAGTTTACCAGATTGGGTGTGCTCTTGAACTTTTTTGAGGAAATAGTTTTTGTAGTCTTGCTCCAGCTGCAATTTCATTTGGTGGTAGTATCTATTCTTCTGAAACTTAGTCATGTTTTTTATATCACCAGTTGCCAAGTTCGCTGCATTCTTGAACTTGGCAACTGTTGTTTTCCAGTTCTGGTTACCAGAGACATAAGCACCTTTAAGAAGTGCATTTTGTGTGTTTTGGAGTCGGTCGTCGTATTTCAGAGCAGCCATGAGGATGTCGAAATGAAGGGGGAAAAGTCCAAGTTCTGCTCGGCATGCAAGGGAATGTGTCCGACGAGAAGATCCGAGGGCCATTTTACAAAATTTGTTTTGAATGTGTTTTATTTAGTTTTTCAATGCTAATCCAGAAGTTTTTTGTGTTCTTGAGCAGTTTTTCCTCTAATCCCCATATTTCACAGTTATACAATAGAATAGGCTTAATTAAGGACTGGAAGAGTTTAACTTGGATGTTTATTGGGAGTTCACTATTATTTGATACTTTCCGTATTTTATACAATGACTTCTGAGCTCTTTGCTTTAAATCAAGTGCAGTGTCTGTGAACTGGCCTTTGTCGTTCAAAGTAGTCCCAAGATATCGGTAGGATTGAACTATTTGAAGTGTTGTATCACCTATCTGGAAAATAGGAGATAAGTTTTTCTTCCGTTTCCCCTGTTGTAGAATCATTACTTTAGTTTTATCAGTATTTATGTTGAGATGCCAGGTGCTACAGTATAGTTTTAATTGATTAAGGCTATTTTGCAAACCATCCTCAGATTTCGACATTACTACCAAATCATCTGCATACATTAGGTGTGATATAGCCTCTTTATGTAATAAGGGTGAGTCATTTTCCGTGTGGTTGAACTGGAGGTCATGAACGAATACGTTAAAGAGGGTAGGACTGAGGTTGTCTCCCTGGCGGACTCCCACCAAGCTTTCTAATTTAGGCGAGAGCGAATTGTTTGCTTAACTTGAAGTACTGTTTTTGTATGCATGTCTTTAATGAGTTTGTAGAATTTTCCACGAACTCCTATTCGAAGGAGCTTCAAGAACAAACCGTTGTGCCAAACCGAGTCGAATGCCTGCTTAAAGTCGACAAAACAGAAGAATAATTGTTTCTTTTTCTTAACATATTTATCTATAAGAGTAGAAATAATGTAAAGATTGTCTGTTGTTCGACGATCTGGACGGAAGCCTGCTTGTTCTTCTGGAAGGATGTTACCTTCTTCCAGAAAGTTTGAAAGTCTGTTATTAAGGAGTTTAGTGAAAAGTTTGCCGAGACTGTTCAGTATGGTGATTCCCCTATAATTTGATACATCTCCTTTGGCGCCTTTTTTATGAACTGGAACTATGTAGCCCTGGGCCCACATCGATGGGAAAATTCCAGCCTGCAGGATACAATTAAACAATTTGGTGATAGGAGAAAGAAGAGACAGTTGCCCGTATTTTAACAACATCACAACACGTCGGAAAAACAACATCTTATTATCCCACAAGCAAATTTGTATTCAATATCGAGATTGGTTAAAAGGTCGGGTCGTATACCAATACACACCGAGAAAAGTCTTGTTCCTCGCGTTATAAACACAACTCACGTGCGATTGGAAACGACGCTCTCGTTTCGAAACTTCAGCTGACCATATTTCAATATTTATGGAATAACTTTCGCCAACTCGTCAAAATTTAATGGAATAAAGTAATAGTGCATCATTTCCACTGAAGTTTCCGACAAAAAACTCTCGAAAAGGTGTCATTTGTTCCAAAAATAAAAGTCAGTTTTCGAAGGAAATCAGATCGTACTGTGGCGCGTTTTCCATAGTCGGTGAAGGAGCAACATGCGGACAGTTCCGTAACCGAAATACTCACTGAATTTGTCCGTTGTACCGTTAGTTACGAATGATAGACCTTTTTCAATATTTTTGTCTCAAGATAAAAATGGCTTGAGGCATAATAAATTCGCTATTCAGGCTTTCTCTCGGGTGTATGGAAAGTTACGACCCTCCCTGAAACTCATATGTATGAGATTCATGAAGGGTCGTAACTTTCCATACACATGGGGGAAAACCTGAATAACTAATAATATTTGGGCCTGTATGTACGACAACTGTTATAAAATTAGCTGTATACTCTAGCTTAAGAGACGGGTCCAAAGAAGTAACCATTGAGCTGGAGCCACAGCATGCATTCCCCACATAGGCAGACTAACATATGAACAACCGATACCACGCCATCAACCGAATACACCTATATATTTAGCTCAGTCAATTTCAAACACATACATGATAATTGAAATGAACTTACTGGTATCTATACGAAGCGGTGGTTTCTCTGTGGAACGGTTTGTTGTGCGTTTGACTACGAAAAATCCTTCGAATCCTCACTAAGCATGACAATCGTATGCCACACTGAATGTCTTATATTCGCCCGTTGGGAGATGGTTCTAATATGTCAAGGTATGGAATCCGGTTGCGGCCATAAGAGTTCTGATACTTTCAGCTCTTTGTCCCATTATAAATAAGTCGAAATCTCGAACAGGCGTTTATCGCATTCCACGGGTATTAATAGAACTACCTTTACCGGTACTACCCTATATTACTCATTAATTTACTCCAATGTCTAGTATGGGGAAATACTTTTCCCAACTTCGGGACTCGCAAATTCGCACAGCCTCTATTCGCACAGCTAAATATGTTAACTGTTGATAAAATCAACGATAACACAACTCTACTTTTAACTCATAAATCCTTACATTATTCCTTTTCGCTACCACTACACCTTCAGAACCACTTTACCTGGTTACAACATAGTCATAACTATCCTACTCGACAGAACTACATAAACCTCTACAGACCGTTTTTCCATACCCAATTGTCATTTTATACCGCTAGAATTAAGGGACCACCAGTATTAACCCTCGCCAGAATTAAGGGACCATCAGTATTAACCCTCGCCAGAATTAAGGGACCACCAGTATTATCCCTCGCCAGAATTAAGGGACCACCAGTATTAAACCTCGCCAGAATTAAGGGACCACCAGTATTAAACCTCGCCAGAATTAAGGGATCACCAGTATTAACCCTCGCCAGAATTAAGGGACCACCAGTATTAAACCTCGCCAGAATTAAGGGACCATCAGTATTAACCCTCACCAGAATTAAGGGACCACCAGTATTAAACCTCGCCAGAATTAAGGGATCACCAGTATTAACCCTCGCCAGAATTAAGGGACCACCAGTATTAACCCTCGCCGGAATTAAGCGACCACCAGTATTAACCCTCGCCAGAATTAAGCGACCACCAGTATTAACCCTCGCCAGAATTAAGGGACCATCAGTATCAACCCTCGCCAGAATTAAGGGACCACCAGTATTAAACCTCGCCAGAATTAAGGGATCACCAGTATTAACCCTCGCCAGAATTAAGGGACCACCAGTATTAACTCTCGCCGGAATTAAGGGACCACCAGTATTAACCCTCGCCATTAAGGGACCACCAGTATTAACCCTCGCCAGAATTACGGGACCATCAGTATTAACCCTCGCCAGAATTAAGGGACCACCAGTATTAACCCTCGCCAGAATTAAGGGACCACCAGTATTAACCCTCGCCAGAATTAAGGGACCACCAGTATGGAATGGAAATGAAAAATTAGTTCATTATTTCTTTTCTTAACTCAACAGTCGAATTAAAAAATATACTCAGTATCACTTACTCAGGTAGTAAAACCTTTGAGATGTAACAGCCACGATGACAAGCTTCACTGTTGTGGTAACACTTGATTACAACACATATAAGGGAAGTGGGAAGAGGTGCCGACATACTGACTGCGTCACATGACTTCACAGAATAACATTCTGGTTAACCTATTCTAAAGCACATACCAGGAATCTAACGATTCGTGATATGCGTTGTATCTCAGGTACGCTTTTATTGTCCCTGTTCATGTGGCAACTTGGATGATATGACCACACGGCCCCTAGCACCGGCATCAGCGGTATTAGATACAAATCTAGGGAGCTATGATGGAAATGCTCTGACAACTCGTATACTGGTAATTGGTGAGCTGTTTCGCTGTGACAACTCGTACATTGACTATTGGTGAGCTGTATCGTCGTCACGATGACAAACTTCAGTGACGTATTGTCCACGAGGATGACAAACTTCAGTGGCGTATTGTCCCCGAAGCTTGTCCTCTGTACAACCCATTCTGATTGTAGTTTTGTGACTGGTAAACTTGGTAGACAATGAAGCGCTTCATCGGCGTCGGGCTCCCTCATTTGGTCCGTTTCTTCTAGCTAACGGACACATATTTTCATCACTATCCATCACATGACTTGATAAAACTATCACATCAATGCCCTTAAATATTTGCCTAGTACTCTTCAAGCCGGTGCAGGCGCCGTAAGGTTATGCAGGCGCCGTAAGGTTATGCAGGCACCGTAAGGTTATGCCATCGAATATGTCCACATGAACATCCACAATGAAGCGCGGTTGGGATAAAAATCGTGGCTGAGATCAGTTTAGGTTCTTGTGATATATATATATATATATTTATGTATATGCAGTCAGTGTATTTGTCTATGGGGTCAGCAGAGTTCCTGTCAGTATGCCGGCATCTTTTTCCACCGCCCTTGTTATGTTGCCCTTATCATGATATTTAACTCTTATTGACCTGGTGTTCGAGCACATACAAAACACTATAAGGAAAACTATCTATCGGCTGCCGGTTTTGTTGAAGATGGTTACCAAACTTAAATTTGTGCGTGTACACTTCACTACTATATATATATATATGTTTGTATGCAAGCAAGCAATATGAGGCGAAATAATAAATAATCTGTCGGCAGCTATGCGACACACGCAGAGTCTCTACTTCGACTTGAAGGCCTTTGACCGTTCACTCAATACTGTCCCTACGCATTATTCCAATGAAAGCTCTCTTACGGATGTCCGCTGGTGGTATGTCAAAATAATTAACTGTTTGAATAATGTGTGTTGTTGCATTCATAATTGTGAAATATGAGGGAAAACAAAGAAAACATGAGGCACCAGAGGTGCTACAACTCCTCAGCCCCTTAACAGTCTAGACCAAGATGTGTTTATGGGTGTAGAAGTTTGGATGCATAGCAGAGAGTTATGGCATGTGAACTGCAAACCCAAGTCACAACTCAGACAAATGAACGGATGGATACACTAACACACGGACGGATGGACAGACAATCGAAGCCAGTTCATCTCAGAGAAGTGAAATTTCCCACAGTATCTGTATGTAATTACTCTTACATGTGTATGGATAATCTACATCTGTATAAGTAGATAATCATTTGATACTCTTGTGCATGGAAAAGAGTTGAATATCACAGCAGTTAATTTTATTTTCAGCATTTGAAGACCCCACAACACTAGATTGATCTAACCAGCAATGGTAAAAAATATAATTGGAAAAAAATGTATGGAGAATTTATATCAATATAGTTATACCTCTGGTATAAATAACAGATGATCATGTAATAAAAGAAATAACTTTCTTATCTGATGAAAGTATTTATAATGAACTTGGTTCAGTTTATTTCTTGAATAAAATATCTAGTTCTCATTGAAATCTGAACAATATCTTACAAACAGGGGCGATAACTCTGAGCAGTTTGAACCCCCCTAATTACCTCCCCTGTCATACCATGCGCTAATTTCGTGATGCGACGTTTTCTGTTGCAAAATCTCAACAAAATTACTCATTACCCTCCAGTAAAAGATAACAATAAGGGATATCAGCTCCAAATAGTATTAGAGTACATAACAGGTTGCTTACAGCTGTAAGTAGATGTTTGAAGTTCTAACAGAATGAACCAAAAAAACTGTTGTTGTTGTTGCTACCATGGCTGGAATTTTACTAATAAAAGCGTTACATGCGGTCACATCTCGAAGCATGCGGCGGATTTTGAGAAACAAAGTTTCATATTTGAATGACCTATCGCTATCTTTCCTGAAGTATGTTTTAGAGGACTTGTTATGCGAGACACCGCTTGTAAACTGCCAGACCACAGTTCATTTTACAGCTGAAAATTGAAGCCCGCCATAGATGTATGGACCTAGATGTATTGACAGCAACCACGAACACGTGGAGACTACTTTCGGTTTTGACAGATCTCACAGGTTCCTACAATTCTGTGACAAGACAAAGTACAAGTTGCCTTTTTCCGATATAATAGGCATTTATTATCGTTCAAATTCATTCTGAAATTTTAGACGAAATAACAAGTCGATTTTCACAGTTTTAATGTCGGACTAATTTTTTCCTCAACAGTGTAGGGATACGACCATTATGGAATCTCGTATCGGTGGCCGCAAGTCTTTTACTGTATATCTGACACGGTGTTCTCGGTGGATGTTTCGTGGTTCGGACAAAGCACTTTCTAGCCAAATGCACAAAAATCAGATATCAGGACTTGATGCCATGTTGCTGGTTTTAATGTGGATGTTGACTGTCACTTTAATATTTAAGAAGCTCCGAAGGGTATATAGTTCATGCTGGACCTACATTAGATCTAAGTTGTGTTCATACATCCTATATGAATGAGTCACTACATACTAATGCATACTACTGAATATGCAAATGATTATATACTTTAGACCAAACCAATGGCCAGAGGTGCCCTACACCGAATTACAAGCGTCTAGTCCGTCATCCATAATTCAGCCGTCGTCCATTAGAGAATATCCGCGTCCATAATCCAAAGACCTATTCCATATTCCATATAACAGTATTAGCACCAAATTCAAAAAGACAATCATAGTATACATAAACATAGGCTTGTTTCCTGCAAGAGAGAAGCGGTCAACAGTTTCAATGATGCCGGCAAGACATCATGATGTTCCAAAAATATCAAATCCGTATCGCTGATCAGTATTCTTAATCCATAATTCGTTGTAAAGTCGTCATCTAAAGAATGATGTATCTCAGCCACGCTTTGATTGTGACTGTTCATATGAGTACCATGAGGATCTTGAAGTACATGGGTTCATACGCCCCCTAGCCCCGGGTTAAGCGGAATTAGACACAAGTTACGAAACGTAGCGCCATAGATCTTGCACGCTTCGTTCGTATTTTTTTATCAGCATGCGATATGTATCGCCAAATTTGAGAAACTTTGAGTGGAGGCGTTTGGTAGAATAGCCCTGTTTTATAAGTTTCTGTAACAATGTTTTGTGACGTTGATTAAAATTTTAAAAATTAAACCACATTTAACACAGGATCTAGCAAATGCTACTAAGCGAGATATGTATACGCCATATGCAGGTCCCACTGGAATATTACTGTCCAGAAAGGGATAGTTTACGATGTCGAAATTGTAATCATCTCTTTTGTCATAAAGTCGACGAGAGAGAATGCCCGCTTCATTTTTATAGAGATATAGATCTAAATATGGTGTGCCTGTAGGGCTGTCTGTAGTTTCATGAACCAATGGCAGACATACAACTTTACTATGGAGCTCTTGATAGACTACATGTCAGTAAGAGTATGTAAATCAGTATAAAAGTAGGGCTAATGTGTGCTGCTATCCCTTTTTAGAAGACTGGAAAATGGTAGAAAAATAAAAAAAATTGTAAAAAAATAAATAAGGACCGGTTTGACCTGAAAGTCTCAAAGGCACCAGTAAAAAATAAAAGGATCATAACCTGTAAATTTCATGAACTTCCTTGCAATAGTTATCGCGATACGGCTCGGACAGACGGACAGACACATCCCCAGGGCCACAACAATACTCCTTAGCCCGTAAAATATAGGTTGGTGTGCATTTATTAGCTGTAGGCAACGTTAAGTGGACTGACCCATGCTCATTTGATAACCCAGAAAACATTGGGAATAGCCCTAGTTTTGAAGCATATTCATGAAAAATTCATATAATTAATATTTAACTTTTTCTTATATTCCAATTGTTTGCAGATAATCACCATGTCTATCAAAATTTATCAAACTGGATGGATGTTGCTGTGCAAAATTCTCGGCTAGAAGGCTTTTAAAGGAAATCCCTATCTCTTAACCTAGGAAAGGGAGGTAACCCAATAGAAAAAAACAGGCAAAATGGCAGCCAAAGCCAAAAACCACCAGCGGACTTCCTTAAGCCCTGGGCCCACTACTGGACATTTCTTTCACCATCCCTGTGTGCAATCCTCCCTGTAGTACCAGTGCAGCAACCGGTATACCGTCCGAACCTGGTGATTTTCCGGTTTTCATTCGCTTCACTTATTCGTAATATTCCTTAATCGTAAGAGATCCTTCACAGCTAGTTTGCTCTTCTATTGAAAGTTGCGTAATTTAGCTGTGATTCCTTAAAAGTGCAAATAAGTGATACGGCGGAATGATCAAAGCGATATGCAATATTAATTTCAGGAATAACTGTAATGGCTGTTATATCTTCTGTAACTAAATTAATCTAACCTACTTTGCATAACTCCTGCGGCCGAGTTTTGCCTCCATGTGTCTTCTCAACCACCACCAGTCTCGGTGTTGCATATTTGTGTAATTATCAACCGTCCGTATAAATTAATCATCTACACAATGAAAGGAGAAGGACTAAAACCAGAGGCGAAATTGATTTTTCGATCAAATTTATTTATTATTTCTTATAGACAACAGCGCAACCAACGTACAGCAATACATGTATACTTATTTGTCGTTCACTTCCGGAGATACGAAGTGTACTAAAGATAAGAGGGATATTTTATCATAAATCTGATATCAATGTTGTGTTATTCATATAACAAAACTTTCCTGAAGTTGTTACTGAAGTGGCTTGCATCATGTCCTCATCGGTAGCATTTCTTCATCAACATCTCTGCCCAGCTGACCTTGATCTCGTTTTCTTTGTATCTCGTTAAATTCAGGTTTTAGCAGAAATCGGACCCGCTGAAATACGAAGTGTTCCATACTTTAGCATTCGTATTTAGGATTTAAATTCATTGATTGATATGGTAAATATTGCAAAGTTCCATAACAAAGACAAAACAAGTTGTCACTTGTACAATTTACACGAATCAGGATTAAACTGTGTTGAAGGCTGTATCCCCAACACACATACACACGCATATTTGTCTTTGATGTAAAAAAAAAATTGGTTTGCAACATTGTAACGATATTGATACAACATTCTTGCAACAATATTTCTCGATGTTGATGAACGCTCTTGAAAATAATTTCATCGAACCGAAAGATTGACATTTTAATCTGAGAAGATTGGAATAAAGGGAGAATCTGTCAATCTTTCGGTTCGATTGACAATATTTTTAATCTATTGGATTGAAAAAGAACAGAATTAATCTAATATAGACCGGAAAATTACGCAATTGACTGGAAAATTTTCAATCTAATTGATTAATTTTCAATCTGAATAGTATGCTCAGTAATTCCAATTTTTGAGAAACTCATATACTAATATTCAGGATTACATATAATACGGGTATTTTTTTCCCAAAAAATTATATTCTAGTATTCTGGATGACATGATATAATTCTAATTCTGTAGATGTGATATATAGAAACGTCCAACTATAAGAAATGCTTTCTTGGTTCTCACAAAGTATCTAACATCAAATCACTTCAAACATACTATCTGAAAGACTGCACACCTGTACTTGAGAAATGAACAATAAATAGTTGACCCAACATAGATTTTCTTTTTTGCAACATGTATAACGAACTGACTAAAATGACTACCATTACTCTGAGTAATCGACCATATATTTCGCTTGAAATAACTTAGTAATCCTGTTCAAATAAAACTCCATAACTGTTGGTTATAGGATAATGTCATAATGTTTTGTCGATCACTCAGTCAAAGGTCAATACTTCCGTATACGTTCATGGAGGTTGCGCGTTTTAACATTCGACAATTTGACTGGACACGGGCTATAGCCGACACACCAACTGTCCACCTGTTAGACTGGACACGGGCTATAGCCGACACACCAACTGTCCACCTGTTAGACTGGACACGGGCTATAGCCGACACACCAACTGTCCACCTGTTAGACTGGACACGGGCTATAGCCGACACACCAACTGTCCACCTGTTAGACTGGACACGGGTTATAGCCGACACACCAACTGTCCACCTGTTAGACTGGACACGGGCTATAGCCGACACACCAACTGTCCACCTGTTAGACTGGACACGGGCTATAGCCGACACACCAACTGTCCACCTGTTAGACTGGACACGGGCTATAGCCGACACACCAACTGTCCACCTGTTAGACTGGACACGGGCTATAGCCGACACACCAACTGTCCACCTGTTATTACTTTGTATTGCCTCAATGTCCTGTGTACCCTTAAACATACGCAACCATTATTTACAGATCTAAAAATACTACAACTTTCCAAATTGAACTTGTATGCCTGCCTCTTATTGGCTCATAAATTTATGCACCATCCTGAATTATTACCAGTAGATTTCCGAAACTACTTCACACGACAATCAGACGTCCACCGCTACCAAACCAGAGGCCAACACCTTAATCTTTACCGACCTATTTATAAATCTAACATCTCCTTCTACATCACAAAAACTACAGGACCCCGAGAGTGGAACAAACTGCCTCCACTGATGAAGTCCATCAAATCAATCTCATTATTTAAATCAAAACTCAAACAACATCTCCTGCGTAACTGACCCAAACCATCACATTTGAGGCTAAAAAAACAACAACATAAAAATAACATCAAAAGAAAAAGAAAATTATGACCTATAAAACTAAATAGAAATATTCACAATATGACTTACATTATGACAATTATATAATAATGTCTTAATGAATTGCTTATTTAAGTCTGAAGAGAGCAAATTATAATTATTATTATTTGTAAATTACTATGTTCAGTATGTTACTGATATTTATAGATATATATATATATACACATACATAACGACATATCTTTCTATTGGGATAGAACAAGCCCTTTGGGGTTTTATTCCCGCCAATTTTATTGCATGTTATATTGATTTGTATATAACTACCTTTCTGTAATTCAGCAACATGTCACTACCTATGTAATCTTTGATCGTTGGTGAATAAAATTCAATTCAATTCAACATCAATACATTATGACGGGAAACAAGTATGGAGTTATATATGGAGATAATAACAAAGTTATTTCAGGTGTGATGTAACACTAATGAAAGACGTTTTGTAGAGTTCAGTGTGTAAAACACAATGAAAAAAAAATTATGCGGAGCCAGCTGTTATTTTTTGACTAGCTTTAAGATTGAGGACTAATTAAAACAGACTCAAGACAGACACTCCAATTTAGAGCTCAAGGTAGAACCATTTTATTAATTTTAACTGACACTATTGAGAAAAAAACTTGATTTCGAAAATACGGTAGCAGGTTTTGTTCATCAGTGGAGTGAGACGAATGGCCTTCGAACGATTCATTGCAGATACTACCGTGTCCAATAATTCCATTATAGTTTTCTCAGTCTCTCTCCCCAGTCACATGTCCTTCTCCTAAACGGATGATATACTGAGAACAAAGCCTGTCCTAACATCTTCAGTCCACCCAAAGAGTTTACATGACATGCCAGGTATTATTCCATATAGTTATCAGGTAGCTGTGTTTAAAAATAATTGCATTTTTGTTAATTACCTCCAATAAAGTCCCTGGAACATTGTATAACCTCCATATCATAACACCGGGAACAAATAACACCGCACTCAGGGTCAGTCCCCAGCCGATACCTATGGTCCATGTCGGGAAATGGTACAGCATAGACTTACGTCGGTACGTCAGGGTTGGGTGAAATATGATTTCCGTAATAAGAAGGACCTGTGAGAGAAAAAGTTTAATCTTTGGTCAATCTCTTGGATTAATTGTAATACTCTTATACAACATATGCTTAACAGCCACTCGTATTCACAATCGCAGAGTTGTTCTGAAAGCCTGTTACACGTCAACTGAAGAAGGAACGCGATGTTACTGTTCATACGAGACTATGGTAGAATAGTCTTCAACTACAAGCTGATAGCTTGCACATTTTCCGTGAAATATATTCCAAGATCTCAACACAGAAGGAGGGCGTATTAATTCCAGGGTCGTAGTGAATTCTCTGTTCAATATCGCAACTATGATGATTCAGGCGACAAAATGACGCATTTCTCCAGTTTCAGCTTCATTTTTGTTGACACAGAATTTATGGGTGTTAGTGTAAGCTAGTAAACGAAACCATATTTTTTAGGCAAGTATATACCAGCAACATACCAAACATATAGCTGGTGTGATCAGAAGCCAGAGGTACTTGAAGAACGGACCAATACGATATCCCAACATGTACTCCAGATTCCGCTGATATCGATTGACGCCTTGGAACAAGAAAATACCATTATATTGTCGATGAGATAACCTGTCAACTTACATGGCTATAATCAAAATCCAATGGGTTCGATGTCGTTAATATTTGGTCTCGTCTGTGTAAATGATTTCGAACCATGCAAAACGAACCTTATCAAGAAGGGTCACATATCTTCCCCGATGCTTGGAAGAGCAAGTAATCGAACCGTACATAGTTGTACACAACACATTTTGTTAGGCGATACATAATCTTTTTTGCAAGATTCCGGGGAAGATCATAAGAGATATGCATGTGTTATTAAATTTTATCCGCTACTGGGCTTTCGTTTGCGTCCAAATCAAAGAAACTAATTTCATGACAGATCTCATAGCTGTAATTTCATACAGTCCTATCATACTTACCATAACCGTATGCGAGAATAACACATTCTCCAAATACAATAACAAACATTATCTTTCCGGAGACATACCATTCGAATAACTGCGCGACATAAACTCCTCCCTGGTAGAATAAATGGAAATATGGCTAATCACGGTCGATAGTAACTCAAGATATATTTAAGCAGAAATCTGATATATATGTGTAAAGCTTGAACCAGCCGACCATTGAAAGAAATTTGATGAGACATGTAAGAGGTCAGAAAAATTGACGACTTCTGGCGACTAAAAAGGAATCAAATGACTCCACAGAATAGCCTCCCTAGGTACCTCACATTCAGATTAGAATACGGAGGATTCTAAGACGTAGGCTTGGTATCTCATCCGCGCTTTTATTGCGCTTGTTCATGTAGACGCTATGAAGTAACCACACGACCCCTAGCATTGGCTTAAGTGGAATTAGATACGATAGCACGGGAGCTGTGATACCAGATCAGCTCAAATAAGTAACTCATCTGATGTTAATTAATGAGCATCGATAAGTTACAGAGCCCACTAAAATATATTTGTCATGTGACATAAGACCGTCACAGATCGTTCGATACAAATTCAACAGGTAAGTATCCCTTACATGGCTTTCATGAGATGACTTGTATTGAATATGGCAGGGATAAATCAGTGGTCTCCAAAAGTAGTATAGCAGTAGTTATGTCAATCTGTGACGTCATTCTAACACCATCTTACTTTGCCTTCAAACTCAGTACAAAATATATCTCTTTGCTCGTGGATCGACGTGGTGCGATATTCCAGCAAGATATCCAATAATCACGTCTATAAAAGGGGACTTATCCCAGTCATATTTAAGCCATTCTTGTTTCCAAGAGAGGTGACATAGCGTGTTTCCAACTAGGATCAAGGTCGCCGTCGGATCAATTAGTACAGCATTGCTCGCTTGCAGGCTTACCGCCGGTTGCACAATACACCGTATTTTGTATATATCTTTCTCAATTTCAAAGTAATTTTGAAAAGAAAATTGTAGTTTTTTGTCACCTATGTCACTAACGCCTATCATATATCACGGGGATCGGGTGTTTTGATTTCCACTTAAACTTCACACATCTCTTACCTCAGTCACCATTGAAAGTCCAACGAGGAACCAGAAACAGCAACAGATGGCAGATACGATCTCCTTATATGGACTTCTACGGAATCGCCGGGGAAACAGATCGAGAATACAGGTGATAACGGCTTCCGCCGTAGCAAACTAAAAATATACACATATAACATGATGAAGTAAACTATAAATATACACATATAACATGATGAAGTAAACTATAAATATACACATATAACATGATCAAATAAACTATTGATATACACGTATAACATGATAAAATAAACTATAAATATACATATATATGATGATGAAGTAAACTATAAATATACACATATATGACGATGAAGTAAACTATAAATATACACATATATGATGATGAAGTAAACTATAAATATACACACATGACACGATTAAGTAAATCATAAATATACGCATATGACATGATGAAGTAAACTGTAAATCTACACATATAACATGATCAAATAAACTATTGATATACACGTATAACATGATAAAGAAAACTATAAATATTCACAGATGACACGACGAAGTAAATCATAAATATACACATATGACATGATGAAGTAAACTATAACTATAACTATGCACACATGACACGATGAAGTAAATCATAAATATACACATATGACACGAAGTAAACTGTAAGTCTACACATACAACATGATCAAATAAACTATAAATATACACGTATAACATGATAAAGTAAACCATAAATATACACAATGACACGATGAATTAAACTATAAATATACACATATAACATGATGAAGTAAACTGTAAATATACACACATGACACGACATACACCTATAACACGAAGAAGTATGGTAAAATATGAATATACACATACAACATGATGAAGTAAACTATAAATATACACATATAACATGATGAAGTAAACTATAAATATACACATATAACATGATGAAGTAAACTATAAATATACACATATAACATGATGAAGTAAACAATAAATATACACATATAACATGATGAAGTAAACTATAAATATACACATATAACATCATGAAGTAAACTGTAAACATACACATACAACGTGATGAAGTAAACTATAAATATACACATATAACATGATGAAGTAAACTGTAAGTATACACACATGACACGACATACACATATAACACGATGAAGTACGGTAAAATATGAATATACAAATATAACATGATGAAGTAAACTATAAATATACACATATAACATGATGAAGTAAACTAAATATACACATATAACATGATGAAGTAAACTGTATATATACACATATAACATGATGAAGTAAACTATAAATATACACATATAACATGATGAAGTAGGTAAGTGACAGTTGCGTCTGTCGTATGACCTACAGTGTTCGTGTACGATTAATAGCCTCTCTTGTAGCGTGAAAATCCACAATCGTCCGCCCATCAACATATGAAAGTATTCATTTGAAAAGAGCATTTGAAATTCGGCAGTTTAGTATAATGACCACTCAAGCCGGTGCTGGGAGCCGTCTGGTTACTTCATAGTTTCGTCATACAATAAAAGCGCGACTGAGATGCCAAGGTTACGTCTTGGAATCCTTCCTATTATAGTATAATTGTGACGTGTCGTATAGGAAGCTTTCCTGTGGAGTCATATGGATGGTTTTTAGTCGCCAGACGTCGTCACACAGTTTTTCTCACCTTTTACATATCTTACCAATTTATTATCTCTATATGGTAGGATTCTGCTGGTGGACTGTTAATCTCCAAGGCCCGCCCTCTGTGCATGCCATTTGACAAATATTTGTAGATTTATTGTCTTGTTGTGAAATTTACCTCACAAAATCGGTCAATAAAGGTTACTTTTTTTTGTGGTGTTCCTCAAGGGTCCAAGAATGGAACCCTGAGGAACACCACATTCTTGGACCCCTGAGGAACACCACAGGTTACTTGTTGTGCATCGATATCAGGCTTGTGACCATTTAAACTTGTAGTTTGTTTCCTATCATATAGATAATTAAGAAACCAATCACTTTCCAGTCCCAAGACTCTAAAGTTGCCCAACTTTTCCACTAACAAATTGTGGTACACAGCGTTTTTAGATCTAAAAAGACCGCATCCGTCAAAAGACCACCGTCCATATTCTCCAGTAGATAATCCGTGGCGTCAGAAAGGGCGGTTGCAGTGGGGTGTTTGGGACGAATACCTGATTGGACGTTATTCAACAAATTTTGGTCAACGAGTAAATCGTATAACTGGTTGTGGACGGCTCTCTCAATGATTTTCATTATAACAGGCAGGACTGATATGTGCCGATAATTACTAATTACTAATATTAATCAATCAATCCAACTGTGAATTTGTGACCTCCCATCCTAAGTTGGATGATATAGGCAGGCCTTTGAGTTTGCTTTTAAAAAAACAATTAAAAATAAAACGATACTTGGTAATAAAAAATGAATTCTTTGCGTGTTGTCTTAAAATAAATATTACTATGTTTTAAAAAGATAAAAAAGAACTTTTCGGAAATAAAATATAAACATGTATGTTAAGACTCCAAAGGCATTAGTTGTCATGGTTGAAAAAACAGACGAGGGCGGGGTAATACTTGAATTAAATGATATATATAAATACTCCAACGACACCACTTTTAAATGTTGGATGCAACAGCTTAAAATGTTGCATTTAACACTTAAAAGTGGTGAATACAACACTTTCTAAATGCTTTCCCTCCGCCAACCCTCCAGATGTTAAATCTAACATTTGCGTTTTGAGAGTGTACATAATGACTTCACATTAGCTAAGACGCTGAGACACAAGACATTTGTTAAAAATGGAAATAAATAGATAAAAGTTCAGTCATAATTAAAATAGCCGACAACTGCCGATAAAATTGGCAACAGCCTGGTATATGATTTCGGCTTGGCTTAAAAACAGTCTCCACGGATGGATTAAAAACACCTGCCTGTAAAAGACCATTATAAAATCTAAAAACGCTCATTGTCATATCGAGAACAGTAAAACAATAAATGAGGAATAGTATCCTCAACTAATCATTCATCACATAAACCCGTCTCATGGAGCTTAAATCTATGAAAATACGAGTTGGTAGGCAGATGACCAGACTGCGCTCTTAAAAATAAAACTTCAGAACGTCGGCATGATAAAGAAAAATCATTTGATAAAATAACACAA
This sequence comes from Hanleya hanleyi, assembly GCA_036873755.1. Lineage (NCBI taxonomy): Eukaryota > Metazoa > Mollusca > Polyplacophora > Lepidopleurida > Hanleyidae > Hanleya > Hanleya hanleyi. Next base: position 45,148 of record JAVTVY010012700.1, read on the forward strand.
TGATTAAATGCAACTAACGCTAATCGTTAGTTCACATTATCCGAATTTGAGCAAATATGCGTCTTGTATGGTGTAAGGGAGGTAACCACTTCCAGCGTTATCTAACCTTGTCTGGTTGCCTTCCTGGCATACTGGAGTTATGCCCCCGAGATAATTATCACGTGCGCGAGCCAGTTGCTCTCGTATTACCAGCTGTAAGCAGCTATCCAAAACTCGGTCATAGTTTGGTTAGCATAACAGCGATTTGCATTCATAAATTTATTTTGAGTTCTTTTGAATTTCGATTCCTGATATTGTTGAAGCTGGATTTAACTATGGAAAGGCCGAAGAGAGCTGCAGCCAGGAGAGAAAACTCCGCTCTGTACATTCCCAGTGGTAAAGCCGAAAAAGTCCAGGAAATGCTTTGGAGGAACTGACTGTAGGCGTGCGACTGCTGATGCACAACCCCAGCCCAGTCTTTCTGCACAACATGCGAGTGCGACAAAGCGGTCCAGTCTCTCTTCGGATTGAGGGTCAGGTAGTATCGGTATCCTTGACTAAAGCGTTAGCGGCAAATGCTGCTACTGTTTTTTAATAGTGCTCAGAACCATATGTTCCGTACATTTAGCGAGACACGCATCCATTCTCGGGCGGTTGCCTCTTTGCTATGGGACAACATAAATATCTCTGGTTTATTGCGGGAAAATAATAATTACTTTCCTTCATTGGGATTGAATGGGGGGAATTATAACGCAGGTTTTGCAACTTTATCTTCCACGTGTTTGCCAACTGGCGCGAACGGTTCTAACCAAGGGGGGACGGAGTCCGCTGTTCTCCAGATGCCCCCAGACAGTGCAGACAGTATTGCGACATGTTACCGTAACCCCGTTCAATCCTTTCTCGTACAGCAAGCTGCGATATATAATAACAATAAAACATCAACACACCCACCGTTATGTCGTTATTGAAGGGGCAAGGGAAGCGAATATTTTATGTAGCAGTAAATTGCCTTAAAATTCCCCATTAGCAGGACATAACTGGGAGTGAACATCAATATTCTCTCTGTAGGATATTGTTTAAAAAAAAAAAATAATAAAAAAAAAAAAATAAAATAAAAATAAATAAATATTAAAAGAAAATAAATAAATATAGATAAAAAATAATAGTTCCAAATGAAAATCATTGACACAGTTCTTTTTGATCATATATTCTCCCCATTCATTCAAAGACTCAAAGAAGTCGCCATTCTGTCTACATGTACCAAGGTAATGCAGGCAAACAGCACAACAGTATGTCAAATTACAGCATTTGTTAGACAAATCCTGAAGAATGAATGACTCTATCATGACACCAGCCAGGAGACAAAGGGACAATGAACCCAAGCCCAGAATTTTCTCGGTTCTATCGAATTAGGACAATATGTTTGAGACAATGCAAATTTTAGTCCCATGTTAGCTGTATGCCTCAGGGGGAAATTCAATCCTAATCACTCTATGTGACAGACAGGTAACAGCCGGGTACCTTACCCTTTAATTTAGAAGAGAACATGATTGCTGAGAAACTTAAAGAGGTATATTTGGGGAGAGTTGTCGTCCGATTTCTACATTGAGGGTGCCACCATAAAGCCCCAGGGGAATATCGCTTAATATATCGTCTATCTTCCTCTAAACGCACAAGAACCTCAGTTACCAATTTTGTGGATCGGTATTTGGACTCTGTAAGCTACTCTAAGATATATGATGCAGTAAGGATTATACAACAGTTGGGGGAAGGGGCATTGCTTGCCAAAGAAAATATAAAACCAGGCTTTGTTTGGTACAAGTAAATCCAGGGGATTTTGACCAGTTAGGTTTCAAGTTTCAAAAAGACTTATTTTTATTTTAACAATGGGATGCACGATATCATGTGCCGCATTTGAGCAGTTCAGTACTTTCATAGAATGGTGCGTTAAGAAAGAGACTGGGTCAATCCCTATGGATAAGCTGGGAGAACTTCATGATCGTAAAGTACACATCATAAGCCCCCAGAAAGTCACCGTGGTAAGTAATTGACCGTAAACACATCTACAGAATTACGGTGCTCGGCCTGACTCCAATGGTAAGTAATTGACCGTAAACACACCTATAGAATTACGGTGCTCGGTCTGAGATAGCTATCCTTAAAGGAATTACAGTCGGCCATCGGCCTGCTTAACTTTACCTGTAGGGCTATAGCACCAGGTCGAGCATTCTTCAGGCATCGCATCAATGCTACCATGAGAGTACGTTTGTCCCATTATCATATTATGGTGACATCAGAAATGAAAGCTGATTTGGAAATTTGGCTGAAATTTCTAGTACTGTAATGGCGTGAGTGCGTTCCTTGACCAGCTCTGGAAAACATTCAATTATTTACTGATGCCGCTTGTAGTTGTGGCATGGAGGCATATTTTGAGGGTAGATGGGCTTTTGCCTCATGGCTTACAGAATGGTACATCTCAGGGATTAAAAAGGACATTACTTTCCTAGAATTATTCGCCATTGTTTCAGCTGTTGAACTATGAGGTTGCTACTTGCAGCATAAAAGAATTATTTCATGTCAGATAACCAGGCAGTAGTGACTGTAGTGAACCAGCAGACCAGTTCTTCTGCACAGGTGATGAGGCTGGTGCGTATCTTAGTATTGGTTTGTTTGAGGAACAATATTTTGTTCAAGTCCAGGCACGTCAGTTGGTCAATTAATGAATTCACTGTTTCAGTGGGACAGATTCCATCGGTTGGCACTGCAGGTCGAGAAGTTGCCTACCCCTCTACCCAAGTGGCTTTATCAGATGAAGCTTGTATACTATTGCAAAACTCAATGTCCCCAAGAAAATTAGCCACTTATGATGCAGGTGTTACCTCCCCTGAGCAATACCTCTCTCCCCTGAGCAAATTAGATTCAATGCTAATCTGATCCCATATGGCCAGTTCCTGTCAGTTAGCTCCTACAATACGTTGCACATCTTTCCAGACAGGGTTACTCCCAAAATGTGGGCATATTCATGCTTTTCATGCACACCTATCCAACCCAGAATTTTATAATATGCAAATTATTGTTGAAGGGCTGAAACAAAGTAGCCACTTGAATTGGAGGTTATCCATCACTGTTTAGAGCAGCTAGTGAATCGGTTTCATTTCACCGAAGAATACATAGCCATAGGGCACTAGGAATCCATGATGTGCGCATTGATTTTGTGGCTGCATAATGGGGGTATTGAATTAACAATAAGGTTTTCTGAAATGAATCAGCTTGTTGAAGGTTTAGGTTAACAATCTCAGGGGGTGGTGAACCTTGTCCGCTTGATGCCGTAGCTCAGTTTATGCATATGCCAAGGCACATTGAAGGTAAGCAATTCCGGTTGCATTTATATGGTTCGTCATTGAGTCGGTGTCAGTTTGTGGTAGTACTGAAGAAATCACTGGCATTCCTGAATTGCCAATCTCACCGATTTAATACTCATTTCTTTAGAACTGGTCATGCTTCATACGTGACCGCGAAGGGTGTGCTAGGGGAGGTAATCCAACAGCTTGGTAGATCGAGATCTGGTGCCTTCCAGAGGTATATATGCATACCTGCCCGGTTCCAAATTATTGCTCATAATTAGATCCATTGTGGGGCAACTCAGATGTTGATATACAGTCTAGCTTCACTATAAGGTGCCTCGATATAATGCTGATTTTGATATAAGGTGAGTGCTATAATGCCCCCCATATTAATGCATACATGTCATTTCAACCTGTTAATAACCTGTCAACCTGGAAATCTATAAGGTGATTCAAATTTGGTCCCTCAAGAGCAGCGTTATAGAGAGGTTACACTGTATTGCATACATGTATGTTGAATTGTTCATTAATTCACAGGCTTTCAGCTAAAATTAAATTTCCTAATTGTCAAGCACACCCGAGATTATCTCCACCTTCCCAAAACTTAATTTACTTTGGAAGTGTTTCTCAGAACCTCATGCAGAATCATGCATGTAGCTTCTAGCTGAAGGCCTGTCACTACACATACCAAGTCTTTTGTAGATACATCTCACAGGCGCATCACCACAGTTTGAATCGTGAGTTCCAGCACTGTTTATTGGGTCCAGCACAGAGCTGCTATAAAAGCGAGTGGAATTCATCTTGGCCTCTTACCACGCCATGGCATACATATCAAATGGATCGGTGTGCGTGGTCCTCGGTGGCACCAAATATGACCCACTGTACACGAACAGTTAAGAATATCGCGATCACTACCTGATTTTCTGATAATTCATGCCGGCGCCAATGACCTATGTACTGTAACTACCTGTCATCTGGCTCATAAGATGCGACATGATCTAGGGCGGTCGTTTGTTATCCGTCACCCTGATATTTGGCGCGACATGCTTTCTTTATTCAGTGATGGGCTACATCTGGAATTGGAAATGATTTCCTGCTAAATATTTTGAGAGGGCAATCGAGGAGCTGTTTCTTAGTCCGCTACTTTCCGCCTGTCGACTATTAGTCATTCCATGTATAGCATTATGTTGTGGGTTAAGCGCTATTGATAAGCATTAGAACACGATTATCGCGATATATTCTACTCAAGTAAATCGGAGACCGCGAATAGATTGAACAGTTGATCGCGTTAAGTTGAACTTAATGTTCATGGCCACGGTTTTGTTCTGTTGCTTGGGACAGTCATCCTTGGGGATGTCTGTGTTGCGCTATTTTCATGGGGCAAATATTGGATTTATACTATAGGCTAATTTGCATATGCTAATTGTGCATTCCTTTGTAGCCATTGGAAAGGGTTCTGATCCGCTAGGTTGCCAGGGTTGGGGGATATATATATCTCATGTCAAGCTTCCATGTAGCCATGGGAGTTTGTTAGTTGGACAGAGATATTTCCCATGTGGGTATACTTTGTATACATGTATTTAGCATGATTTGTTTAGCCTTGGTTTGCTTTGTCCTTATATGTAGCCATTTGAGGGCCATATGTAATTTGCTTCCATGAAAATCATTCCAAGAACTGAATAAAAGCCGTGGCCTGATTATCTCCACACAAATATGTGTTCAGTTGCTTCATGTAGTTAACAATCCATAAGTTATGTGAATGGCGAAATATTTTGATAAATGAATAATAAAAACGTCCCTTATTTAACGTGTCCCAGTAGTCTTGTCACATGCGGATAAACCGAGGTTTGAGCACTGACATTACCTCAGATAGAGCAAGCTTGAAGGGTGATGTTACAGGTGTGACGAAAATGCCCGTGACCTGAAGAATGTCATTTTCGTTCTACGCTGACATTCTAAATAACATTGTGAATGGACCGATAATGGTGGATATTCGACTTACCTGTATTAACTGTGCGCTGAAACTTTCAGCGAGGGACGTGTAAATATCCCTGACACGCATCTTGCATCGAAACCGGGCGAGAGAAGTCGAACTCTGCTGATCTGACACGAAATCCAACACCGCCTGAGTCTATACTTTCGCTTTATGGGGGCTGCCATGTTTGGACGCGCAATGGATTCTGGGAGCCAGAGCCTATATAAGACGCAGAGAATGGACGTTCGGCATTCTGTCCCAGACGATCGGCGGGTAAACATCGTGCGGGAGAGCACAGAGACAGGATCGCCGCAAATGCGCCGAAAGTGCCGAAAGTGCCGAATTGACTGCCGAAACAGCGCCGAACCATCCGCCGAAGGGTTGGAAAGCCGAGAGCTAAGCCATAACTTGGGGATAATAGATACTAACACGCACAGTATCTGATGACGAGACGAACCGCCAGACGGGGATAAGATACTAACACGCACAGTATCTGAAGACGAGATGTCCATCAACGGGAAATACAGAGCACCAAATATCCCACACTGCAGCCCATCACACGGATACCATTTTACATGATTACATATACTTGCTCACATACAAGATCGTCGGCCTTAGGGACGGAATAGATCTAATCACAATCATCTACACTAGTTATTCACAGGCCTCGGCTAGGGATAACTGATAACACAAGCTTACATCCACTGTACATATTTACACTGCCGCAGGGCTCGAATTATGCTTTGCCGCAAGTCTTTGAATTCTATTACAAATCATTGATATTAATTGACATTACACTGTAAGGTAATAATATACCTCCGAGACCAGGGCATTATTACCACATATATATGCAGACAATCTGAGCCTATTAACTCGTCCTTGGGTCAACGCCGTGACGGCCGAAGTCGGGTCGCCGAAGACGGGTCGCCGAAATCGGGCCGCCGAAGACGTGAGGTCTGCCGAGCCGAAGACGGGTCGCCGAAATCGGGCCGCCGAAGACGTGAGGACTGCCGAGCCGAAGACGGGTCGCCGAAGTCGGGCCGCCGAAGACGGGCCGCCGAAGACGTGAAGTCTGCCGAGCCGAAAGGGGTCGCCGCCGAATTCGGCGCCGAAGACGTGAGGTCTGCCGAGCCGAAAGGGGCTGCCGCCGAAGACGCTGTGGGGTGCCGTACGGGCCGACGCCGCCGAAGGGCTACTGCTAGGAGAGGCAGTGATACGGAGAGGATTCCAGAGACGATTAATAACGCTTAGATGAACTGGGCCGTGTAATCTTAGACACAGTAGACGTTCCATACAGTCCGGGGCTACGCCTACGACCGGAGAGGAACCAGAGACGCCGTACCATACCACGACGAGAGCCAGTCTGGACGAGACTGGGCCGTGACGCGTCATAGATAGGGTCTCATGTATATATTATATATTATTAGTATTTCTCTTTAAGATAAAGATAACACTTAACGATAACTACCTCTAGAGTAGGGATCTTTATTACAGGTATTGTGCGCGTACAGAGCTGTGTACATTGCAGAATACAATATTATTACTTTATTATGGCCTTGGTTGTTTCTACAGGTCCCTCCCATCCTACCTCCTCGATCCAGACAAGGTGACAGGTTGAATCGGACCTTCCTCGTTGGCCAATTCCAGTCATACGAGACTGCGTTCACATCAGCCTGACAATTTGTCACAGGGGCCTGAGACCAGGCCGCCTCAAGTCTCGTGTACACCGCAAAGATAGACGTTTTCTGACCGCTCGAACGTCACACAGGTATTAAATCGAGTCAGTAAAAATCACAGCTCTAGCTGGTCTGAATTCTGATAAAAAGCGAAGTGACATTAAAATTACAAGGAGTTCAGTCTTAAAAACAGAAACGTGGTCAGAAAGACGATAAAACTTATTATGTTTGATCTCAGGTATATAGTAAAAGAGGCTCCAGCTTTCCCAGACTTTCCCTGGCAATTAGAACCATCTGTAAAAATCTGTAGATATTGAGACCAGTTAAAAAAACATATATTCTCTGGCAAATACTTCAATCTGATGCGGGAAATCAGATTTATTGATTTTATGGTGTAAGTTAATACAAATATCGGGGCATTTTAATTGCCACGGGAAAAATCCAGGGTTAATATCTGATTGTATAGACAAGTCATCAGTGTCAAGTGTATTACATATATAATTTGACCGTATGCTAAACGGTTCCGGATTCTTTGTATTATCAGCATAATATCTGTCATATTGAGATGGCTTAAAAACGGATATTGCAG
>JAVTVY010012701.1:0-55537 GCA_036873755.1 Hanleya hanleyi
GCAGTAGTTCCTGAGAAATCGCGATAACAAGGTTTTCATGGGGAAATCCAAGATGGCCGCCTTGTGGCCATATTGGATTTTCGAATCGGACCAGAAAAGGTATCTTGCACAACTAGACCCCAAGGGGAACCTGTGTACGAAATTTGAGAAAGATCCATGCAGTAGTTCCTGAGAAATCGCGATAACAAGGTTTCATGAGGAAATCCATGATGGCCGCCTTGTGGCCATACTGGATTTTCGAATCGGACCAGAAAAGGTATCTTGCACAACTAGACCCCAAGGGGAACCTGTGTACCAAATTTGAGAAAGATCCATGCAGTAGTTCCTGAGAAATCGCGATAACAAGGTTTCATGGGGAAATCCAAAATGGCTGCCTTGTGGCCATATTGGATTTTCGAATCGGGCCAAAAAAGGTATCTTGTACAACTGGACCACAAGGGGAACCTGTGTACCAAATTTGACAAAGATCCATGCAGTACTTCCCGAGAAAACACGATAAAGTTTCATGGGGAAATCTAAGATGGCCGCCTGGTGGCCATACTGGATTTTCGATTCGGACCGAAAAAGGTATCTTGCACAACTAGACCCTAAGGGGAATCTGTGTACCAAATTTGAGAAACATCCTTACAGTACTTCCTGAGAAATGACAATAAAGTTTCATGGAGAAATCCAAGATGGCTGCCTGGTGGCCATATTGGATTTTCGAATCGGACCAAAAAAGGTATCTTGTACAACTAGACCACAAGGGGAACCTGTGTACCAAATTTGACAAGGATCCATGCAATAGTTCCTGAGAAATCGTGATAACAAGGGTTCATGGGGAAATCCAAGATGGCTGCCTGGTGGCCATATTGGATTTTCAAATCGGACCAGAAAAGGTATCTTGCACAACTAGACCCCAAGGGGAACCAGTGTACCGAATTTGAGAAAGATCCATGCAGTAGTTCCTGACAAATCGCGATAACAAGGTTTCATGGGGAAATCCAAGATGGCCGCCTTGTGGCCATATTGAATTTTCGAATCGGACCAGAAAAGGTGTCTTGCACAACTAGACCCCAAGGGAACCTGTGTACGAGATTTGAGAAAGATCCATGCGGTAATTCCTGAGAAATCGCGATAACAAGGTTTCATGGGGAAATCCAAGATGGCTGCCTTGTGGCCATATTGGATTTTTGAATCGGAACAGAAAAGGTATCTTGCACAACTGGACCACAAGGGGAACCTGTGTACCAAATTTGAGAAAAATCCATGCAGTAGTTCCTGAGAAATCGCGATAACAAGGTTTCATGGGGAAATCCGAGATGGCCGCCTTGTGGCCATATTGGATTTTCGAATCGGGCCAGGAAAGATATCTTTCGCAACTAGACCCCAAGGGAAACCTGTGTACGAAATTTGAGAAAGATCCATGCAATAGTTCCTGAGAAATCGCAATAACAAAGTTGCATGGGGAAATCCAAGACGGCCACCGGTTGGACATCTTGGATATTGGAATGGGACCAGAAAAGGTATCTTGTACAACTGGACCACAAGGGGAACCTGTGTACCAAATTTGACAAAGATCCATGCAGTACTTCCTGAGAAATCACGATAACAAGGTTTCAAGGGGAAATCAAGATGGCTGCCTGGTGGCCATATTGGATTTCCGAATCGGATCAGAAAAGGTATCTTGCACAACTAGACCCCATGGGGAACCTGTGTACCAAATTTTAGAAAGATCCATGCAGTAGTTCCTGAGAAATCGCGATAACAAGGTTTCATGAGGAAATCCATGATGGCCGCCTTGTGGCCATATTGGATTTTCGAATCGGACCAGAAAAGGTATCTTGCACAACTAGACCCCAAGGGGAACCTGTGTACCAAATTTGAGAAAGATCCAGGCAGTAGTTCCTGAGAAATCGCGATAACAAGGTTTCATGGGGAAATCCAAAATGGCTGCCTTGTGGCCATATTGGATTTTCGAATCGGGCCAGAAAAGATATGTTGCACAACTAGACCCCAAGGGGAACCTGTGTACCAAATTTGATAAAGATCCATGCAATAGTTCCTGAGAAATCGGAAAAACAAAGTTGCATGGGGAAATCCAAGATGGCCACCGGTTGGACATCTTGGATTTTGGAATGGGACCAGAAAAGGTATCTTGTACAACTGGACCACAAGGGGAACCTGTGTACCAAATTTGACAAAGATCCATGCAGTACTTCCTGAGAAATCACGATAACAAGTTTTCAAGGGGAAATCCAAGATGGCCGCCTTGTGGCCATATTGGATTTTCAAATCGGACCAGAAAAGGTATCTTGCACAACTGGACCCCAAGGGGAACCTGTGTACGAAATTTGAGAAAGATCCATGCAGTAGTTCCTGAGAAATCGCGATAACAAGGTTTCATGAGGAAATCCATGATGGCCGCCTTGTGGCCATATTGGATTTTCGGATCTGACCAGAAGAGGTATCTTGCACAACTAGACCCCAAGGGGAACCTGTGTACCAAATTTGAGAAAGATCCATGCAGTAGTTCCTGAGAAATCGCGATAACAAGGTTTCATGGTGAAATCCAAAATGGCTGCCTTGTGGCCATATTGGATTTCGAATCGGGCCAAAAAAGGTATCTTGTACAACTGGACCACAAGGGGAACCTGTGTACCAAATTTGACAAAGATCCATGCAGTACTTCCCGAGAAAACACGATAAAGTTTCATGGGGAAATCTAAGATGGCCGCCTGGTGGCCATACTGGATTTTCGATTCGGACCGAAAAAGGTATCTTGCACAACTAGACCCTAAGGGGAATCTGTGTACCAAATTTGAGAAACATCCTTACAGTACTTCCTGAGAAATGACAATAAAGTTTCATGGAGAAATCCAAGATGGCTGCCTGGTGGCCATATTGGATTTTCGAATCGGACCAAAAAAGGTATCTTGTACAACTAGACCACAAGGGGAACCTGTGTACCAAATTTGACAAGGATCCATGCAATAGTTCCTGAGAAATCGTGATAACAAGGGTTCATGGGGAAATCCAAGATGGCTGCCTGGTGGCCATATTGGATTTTCAAATCGGACCAGAAAAGGTATCTTGCACAACTAGACCCCAAGGGGAACCAGTGTACCGAATTTGAGAAAGATCCATGCAGTAGTTCCTGACAAATCGCGATAACAAGGTTTCATGGGGAAATCCAAGATGGCCGCCTTGTGGCCATATTGAATTTTCGAATCGGACCAGAAAAGGTGTCTTGCACAACTAGACCCCAAGGGAACCTGTGTACGAGATTTGAGAAAGATCCATGCGGTAATTCCTGAGAAATCGCAATAACAAGGTTTCATGGGGAAATCCAAGATGGCTGCCTTGTGGCCATATTGGATTTTTGAATCGGAACAGAAAAGGTATCTTGCACAACTGGACCACAAGGGGAACCTGTGTACCAAATTTGAGAAAAATCCATGCAGTAGTTCCTGAGAAATCGCGATAACAAGGTTTCATGGGGAAATCCGAGATGGCCGCCTTGTGGCCATATTGGATTTTCGAATCGGGCCAGGAAAGATATCTTTCGCAACTAGACCCCAAGGGAAACCTGTGTACGAAATTTGAGAAAGATCCATGCAATAGTTCCTGAGAAATCGCAATAACAAAGTTGCATGGGGAAATCCAAGACGGCCACCGGTTGGACATCTTGGATATTGGAATGGGACCAGAAAAGGTATCTTGTACAACTGGACCACAAGGGGAACCTGTGTACCAAATTTGACAAAGATCCATGCAGTACTTCCTGAGAAATCACGATAACAAGGTTTCATGGGGAAATCCAAGATGGCCGCCTTGTGGCCATATTGGATTTTCAAATCGGACCAGAAAAGGTATCTTGCACAACTAGACCTCAAGGGGAACCTGTGTACGAAATTTGAGAAAGATCCATGCAGTAGTTCCTGAGAAATCGCGATAACAAGGTTTCATGAGGAAATCCATGATGGCCGCCTTGTGGCCATATTGGATTTTCGAATCGGACCAGAAAAGGTATCTTGCACAACTAGACCCCAAGGGGAACCTGTGTACCAAATTTGAGAAAGATCCAGGCAGTAGTTCCTGAGAAATCGCGATAACAAGGTTTCATGGGGAAATCCAAAATGGCTGCCTTGTGGCCATATTGGATTTTCGAATCGGGCCAGAAAAGATATGTTGCACAACTAGACCCCAAGGGGAACCTGTGTACCAAATTTGATAAAGATCCATGCAATAGTTCCTGAGAAATCGGAAAAACAAAGTTGCATGGGGAAATCCAAGATGGCCACCGGTTGGACATCTTGGATTTTGGAATGGGACCAGAAAAGGTATCTTGTACAACTGGACCACAAGGGGAACCTGTGTACCAAATTTGACAAAGATCCATGCAGTACTTCCTGAGAAATCACGATAACAAGGTTTCAAGGGGAAATCCAAGATGGCCGCCTTGTGGCCATATTGGATTTTCAAATCGGACCAGAAAAGGTATCTTGCACAACTAGACCCCAAGGGGAACCTGTGTACGAAATTTGAGAAAGATCCATGCAGTAGTTCCTGAGAAATCGCGATAACAAGGTTTCATGAGGAAATCCATGATGGCCGCCTTGTGGCCATATTGGATTTTCGGATCTGACCAGAAGAGGTATCTTGCACAACTAGACCCCAAGGGGAACCTGTGTACCAAATTTGAGAAAGATCCATGCAGTAGTTCCTGAGAAATCGCGATAACAAGGTTTCATGGTGAAATCCAAAATGGCTGCCTTGTGGCCATATTGGATTTCGAATCGGGCCAGAAAAGATATGTTGCACAACTAGACTCCAAGGGGAACCTGTGTACCAAATTTGACAAAGATCCATGCAATAGTTCCTGAGAAATCGCAATAACAAAGTTGCATGGGGAAATCCAAGATGGCCACCGGTTGGACATCTTGGATTTTGGAATGGGACCAGAAAAGGTATCTTGTACAACTGGACCACAAGGGGAACCTGTGTACCAAATTTGACAAAGATCCATGCAGTACTTCCCAAGAAAACACGATAAAGTTTCATGGTGAAATCTAAGATGGCCGCCTGGTGGCCATACTGGATTTTCGATTCGGACCGAAAAAGGTATCTTGCACAACTAGACCCTAAGGGGAATCTGTGTACCAAATTTGAGAAACATCCTTACAGTACTTCCTGAGAAATGACAATAAAGTTTCATGGAGAAATCCAAGATGGCTGCCTGGTGGCCATATTGGATTTTCGAATCGGACCAGAAAAGGTATCTTGTACAACTAGACCACAAGGGGAACCTGTGTACCAAATTTGACAAAGCTCCATGCAGTAGTTCCTGAGAAATCGTGATAACAAGGGTTCATGGGGAAATCCAAGATGGCTGCCTGGTGGCCATATTGGATTTTCAAATCGGACCAGAAAAGGTATCTTGCACAACTAGACCCCAAGGGGAACCAGTGTACCGAATTTGAGAAAGATCCATGCAGTAGTTCCAGAGAAATCGCGATAACAAGGTTTCATGGGGAAATCCATGATGGCCGCCTTGTGGACATATCGGATTTTCGAATCAGACCAGAAAAGGTATCTTGCACAACTAGACCCCAAGGGGAACCTTTGTACCAAATTTGAGAAAGATCCATGCAGTAGTTCCTGACAAATCGCGATAACAAGGTTTGATGGGGAAATCCAAGATGGCCGCCTTGTGGCCATATTGAATTTTCGAATCGGAACAGAAAAGGTATCTTGCACAATTAGACCACAAGGGGAACCTGTGTACCAAATTTGAGAAAAATCCATGAAGTAGTTCCTGAGAAATCGCGATAACAAGGTTTCATGGGGAAATCCAAGATGGCTGCCTTGTGGCCATATTGGATTTTTGAATCGGAACAGAAAAGGTATCTTGCACAATTAGACCACAAGGGGAACCTGTGTACCAAATTTGAGAAAAATCCATGAAGTAGTTCCTGAGAAATCGCGATAACAAGGTTTCATGGGGAAATCCAAGATGGCCGCCTTTTGGCCATATTGGATTTTCGAATCGGGCCAAGAAAGATATCTTTCGCAACTAGACCCCAAGGGGAACCTGTGTACCAAATTTGAGAAAGATCCATGCAGTAGTTCCTGAGAAATCACGATAACAAGGTTTCATGGGGAAATCCAAGATGGCCGGCTTGTGGCCATATTGGATTTTCAAATCGGACCGGAAAAGGTATCTTGCACAACTAGACCCCAAGGGGAACCTGTGTACGAAATTTGAGAAAGATCCATGCAGTAGTTCCTGAGAAATCGCGATAACAAGGTTTCATGAGGAAATCCATGATGGCAGCCTTGTGGCCATATTGGCTTTTCGAATCGGACCAGAAAAGGTATCTTGCACAACTAGACCCCAAGGGGAACCTGTGTACCAAATTTGAGAAAGATCCATGCAGTAGTTCCTGAGAAATCGCGATAACAAGGTTTGATGGGGAAATCCAAAATGGCTGCCTTGTGGCCATATAGGATTTTCGAATCGGGCCAGAAAAGATATGTTGCACAACTAGACCCCAAGGGGAACCTGTGTACCAAATTTGACAAAGATCCATGCAATAGTTCCTGAGAAATCGCAATAACAAAGTTGCATGGGGAAATCCAGGATGGCCACCGGTTGGACATCTTGGATTTTGGAATGGGACCAGAAAAGGTATCTTGTACAACTGGACCACAAGGGGTACCTGTGTACCAAATTTGACAAAGATCCATGCAGTACTTCCCGAGAAAACACGACAAAGTTTCATGGGGAAATCTAAGATGGCCGCCTGGTGGCCATACTGGATTTTCGATTCGGACCAGAAAAGGTATCTTGCACAACTAGACCCTAAGGGGAATCTGTGTACCAAATTTGAGAAACATCCTTACAGTACTTCGTGAGAAATGACAATAAAGTTTCATGGAGAAATCCAAGATGGCTGCCTGGTGGCCATATTGGATTTTCGAATCGGACCAGAAAAGGTATCTTGTACACCTAGACCCCAAGGGGAACCTGTGCACCAAATTTGACAAAGATCCATGCAGTAGTTCCTGAGAAATCGCGATAACAAGTTTTCATGGGGAAATCCAAGATGGCTGACTGGTGGCCATATTGGATTTTCAAATCGGACCAGAAAAGGTATCTTGCACAACTAGACCCCAAGGGGAACCAGTGTACCGAATTTGAGAAAGATCCATGCAGTAGTTCCTGACAAATGGCGATAACAAGGTTTCATGGGGAAATCCAAGATGGCCGCCTTGTGGCCATATTGAATTTTCGAATCGGACCAGAAAAGGTATCTTGCACAACTAGACCCCAAGGGTACCTGTGTACGAAATTTGAGAAAGATCCATGCAGTAGTTCCTGAGAAATCGCGATAACAAGGTTTCATGGGGAAATCCAAGATGGCTGCCTGGTGGCCATACTGGATTTTCGATTCGGACGGAAAAAGGTATCTTGCACAACTAGACCCTAAGGGGAATCTGTGTACCAAATTTGAGAAACATCCTTACAGTACTTCGTGAGAAATGACAATAAAGTTTCATGGAGAAATCCAAGATGGCTGCCTGGTGGCCATATTGGATTTTCGAATCGGACCAGAAAAGGTATCTTGTACAACTAGACCACAAGGGGAACCTGAGTACCAAATTTGACAAAGATCCATGCAGTAGTTCCTGAGAAATCGTGATAACAAGGTTTCATGGGGAAATCCAAGATGGCTGCCTGGTGGCCATATTGGATTTTCAAATCGGACCAGAAAAGGTATCTTGCACAACTAGACCCCAAGGGGAACCAGTGTACCGAATTTGAGAAAGATCCATGCAGTAGTTCCTGACAAATGGCGATAACAAGGTTTCATGGGGAAATCCAAGATGGCCGCCTTGTGGCCATATTGAATTTTCGAATCGGACCAGAAAAGGTATCTTGCACAACTAGACCCCAAGGGTACCTGTGTACGAAATTTGAGAAAGATCCATGCAGTAGTTCCTGAGAAATCGCGATAACAAGGTTTCATGGGGAAATCCAAGATGGCTGCCTTGTGGCCATATTGGATTTTTGAATCGGAACAGAAAAGGTATCTTGCACAATTAGACCACAAGGGGAACCTGTGTACCAAATTTGAGAAAAATCCATGCAGTAGTTCCTGAGAAATCGCGATAACAAGGTTTCATGGGGAAACCCAAGATGGCCGCCTTGTGGCCATATTGGAATTTCGATTCGGGCCAGGAAAGATATCTTTCAGAACTAGACCCCAAGGGGAACCTGTGTACCAAATTTGAGAAAGATCCATGCAGTAGTTCCTGAGAAATCGCGATAACAAGGTTTCATGAGGAAATCCAAAATGGCTGCCTTGTGGCCGTATTGGATTTTCGAATGGGGCCAGAAAAAATATGTTGCACAACTAGGCCCCAAGGGGAACATGTGTACCAAATTTGACAAAGATCCATGCAATAGTTCCTGGGAAATCGCAATAACAAAGTTGCATGGGGAAATCCAAGATGGCCACCGGATGGACATCTTGGATTTTGGAATGGGACCAGAAAAGGTATCTTGTACAACTGGACCACAAGGGGAACCTGTGTACCAAATTTGACAAAGATCCATGCAGTACTTCCGGAGAAAACACGATAAAGTTTCATGTGGAAATCTAAGATGTCCGCCTGGTGGCCATATTGGATTTTCGATTCGGACCGAAAAAGGTATCTTGCACAACTAGACCCTAAGGGGAATCTGTGTACCAAATTTGAGAAACATCCTTACAGTGCTTCCTGAGAATTGACAATAAAGTTTCATGGAGAAATCCAAGATGGCTGCCTGGTGGCCATATTGGATTTTCGAATCGGATCAGAAAAGGTATCTTGTACAACTAGACCACAAGGGGAACCTGTGTACCAAATTTGACAAAGATCCATGCAGTATTTCCTGAGAAATCGTGATAACAAGGTTTCATGGGGAAATCCAAGATGGCTCCCTGGTGGCCATAATGGATTTTCAAATTCGGACCAGAAAGGGTATCTTGCACAACTAGACACCAAGGTGAACCAGTGTACCGAATTTGAGAAAGATCCATGCAGTAGTTCCTGAGAAATCCCGATAACAAGGTTTCATGGGGAAATCCATGATGGCCGCCTTGTGGCCATATCGGATTTTCGAATCAGTCCAGAAAAAGTATCATGCACAACTAGACCCCAAGGGGAACCTGTGTACCAAATTTGAGAAAGATCCATGCAGTAGTTCCTGACAAATCGCGATAACAAGGTTTCATGGGGAAACCCAAGATGGCCGCCTTGTGGCCATACTGGATTTTCGAATCGGACCAGAAAAGGTATCTTGTACAACTGGACCACAAGGGGTACCTGTGTACCAAATTTGACAAAGATCCATGCAGTACTTCCCGGGAAAAGACGACAAAGTTTCATGGGGAAATCTAAGATGGCCGCCTGGTGGCCATACTGGATTTTCGATTCGGACCGAAAAAGGTATCTTGCACAACTAGACCCTAAGGGGAATCTGTGTACCAAATTTGAGAAACATCCTTACAGTACTTCGTGAGAAATGACAATAAAGTTTCATGGAGAAATCCAAGCTGGCTGCCTGGTGGCCATATTGGATTTTCGAATCGGACCAGAAAAGGTATCTTGTACAACTAGACCACAAGGGGAACCTGAGTACCAAGTTTGACAAAGATCCATGCAGTAGTTCCTGAGAAATCGTGATAACAAGGTTTCATGGGGAAATCCAAGATGGCTGCCTGGTGGCCATATTGGATTTTCAAATCGGACCAGAAAAGGTATCTTGCACAACTACACCCCAAGGGGAACCAGTGTACCGAATTTGAGAAAGATCCATGCAGTAGTTCCTGACAAATGGCGATAACAAGGTTTCATGGGGAAATCCAAGATGGCCGCCTTGTGGCCATATTGAATTTTCGAATCGGACCAGAAAAGGTATCTTGCACAACTAGACCCCAAGGGTACCTGTGTACGAAATTTGAGAAAGATCCATGCAGTAGTTCCTGAGAAATCGCGATAACAAGGTTTCATGGGGAAATCCAAGATGGCTGCCTTGTGGCCATATTGGATTTTTGAATCGGAACAGAAAAGGTATCTTGCACAATTAGACCACAAGGGGAACCTGTGTACCAAATTTGAGAAAAATCCATGCAGTAGTTCCTGGGAAATCGCAATAACAAAGTTGCATGGGGAAATCCAAGATGGCCACCGGGTGGCCATATTGGAATTTCGAATGGGCCAGAAAGATATCCATAACTAGTTCCTGAGAAATCGCGATAACAAGGTTTCATGAGGAAATCCAATATGGTTGCCTTGTGGCCGTATTGGATTTTCGAATGGGGCCAGAAAAAATATGTTGCATTTTGGAATGGGACCAGAAAAGGTATCTTGTACAACTGGACCACAAGGGGAACCTGTGTACCAAATTTGACAAAGATCCATGCAGTACTTCCCGAGAAAACACGATAAAGTTTCATGGGGAAATCTAAGATGTCCGCCTGGTGGCCATATTGGATTTTCGATTCGGACCGAAAAAGGTATCTTGCACAACTAGACCCTAAGGGGAATCTGTGTACCAAATTTGAGAAACATCCTTACAGTGCTTCCTGAGAATTGACAATAAAGTTTCATGGAGAAATCCAAGATGGCTTCCTGGTGGCCATATTGGATTTTCGAATCGGATCAGAAAAGGTATCTTGTACAACTAGACCACAAGGGGAACCTGTGTACCAAATTTGACAAAGATCCATGCAGTATTTCCTGAGAAATCGTGATAACAAGGTTTCATGGGGAAATCCAAGATGGCTGCCTGATGGCCATAATGGATTTTCAAATTCGGACCAGAAAGGGTATCTTGCACAACTAGACACCAAGGTGAACCAGTGTACCGAATTTGAGAAAGATCCATGCAGTAGTTCCTGAGAAATCGCGATAACAAGGTTTCATGGGGAAATCCATGATGGCCGCCTTGTGGACATATCGGATTTTCGAATCAGACCAGAAAAGGTATCTTGCACAACTAGACCCCAAGGGGAACCTTTGTACCAAATTAGAGAAAGATCCATGCAGTAGTTCCTGACAAATCGCGATAACAAGGTTTCATGGGGAAATCCAAGATGGCCGCCTTGTGGCCATATTGAATTTTCGAATCGGACCAGAAAAGGTATCTTGTACAACTGGACCACAAGGGGTACCTGTGTACCAAATTTGACAAAGATCCATGCAGTACTTCCCGAGAAAACACGACAAAGTTTCATGGGGAAATCTAAGATGGCCGCCTGGTGGCCATACTGGATTTTCGATTCGGACCGAAAAAGGTATCTTGCACAACTAGACCCTAAGGGGAATCTGTGTACCAAATTTGAGAAACATCCTTACAGTACTTCGTGAGAAATGACAATAAAGTTTCATGGAGAAATCCAAGATGGCTGCCTGGTGGCCATATTGGATTTTCGAATCGGACCAGAAAAGGTATCTTGTACAACTAGACCACAAGGGGAACCTGAGTACCAAATTTGACAAAGATCCATGCAGTAGTTCCTGAGAAATCGTGATAACAAGGTTTCATGGGGAAATCCAAGATGGCTGCCTGGTGGCCATATTGGATTTTCAAATTGGACCAGAAAAGATATCTTGCACAACTAGACCCCAAGGGGAACCAGTGTACCGAATTTGAGAAAGATCCATGCAGTAGTTCCTGACAAATGGCGATAACAAGGTTTCATGGGGAAATCCAAGATGGCCGCCTTGTGGCCATATTGAATTTTCGAATCGGACCAGAAAAGGTATCTTGCACAACTAGACCCCAAGGGTACCTGTGTACGAAATTTGAGAAAGATCCATGCAGTAGTTCCTGAGAAATCGCGATAACAAGGTTTCATGGGGAAATCCAAGATGGCTGCCTTGTGGCCACATTGGATTTTTGAATCGGAACAGAAAAGGTATCTTGCACAATTAGACCACAAGGGGAACCTGTGTACCAAATTTGAGAAAAATCCATGCAGTAGTTCCTGAGAAATCGCGATAACAAGGTTTCATGGGGAAACCCAAGATGGCCGCCTTGTGGCCATATTGGAATTTCGAATCGGGCCAGGAAAGATATCTTTCAGAACTAGACCCCAAGGGGAACCTGTGTACCAAATTTGAGAAAGATCCATGCAGTAGTTCCTGAGAAATCGCGATAACAAGGTTTCATGAGGAAATCCAAAATGGCTGCCTTGTGGCCGTATTGGATTTTCGAATGGGGCCAGAAAAAATATGTTGCACAACTAGACCCCAAGGGGAACATGTGTACCAAATTTGACAAAGATCCATGCAATAGTTCCTGGGAAATCGCAATAACAAAGTTGCATGGGGAAATCCAAGATGGCCACCGGATGGACATCTTGGATTTTGGAATGGGACCAGAAAAGGTATCTTGTACAACTGGACCACAAGGGGAACCTGTGTACCAAATTTGACAAAGATCCATGCAGTACTTCCGGAGAAAACACGATAAAGTTTCATGGGGAAATCTAAGATGTCCGCCTGGTGGCCATATTGGATTTTCGATTCGGACCAAAAAAGGTATCTTGCACAACTAGACCCTAAGGGGAATCTGTGTACCAAATTTGAGAAACATCCTTACAGTGCTTCCTGAGAATTGACAATAAAGTTTCATGGAGAAATCCAAGATGGCTGCCTGGTGGCCATATTGGATTTTCGAATCGGATCAGAAAAGGTATCTTGTACAACTAGACCACAAGGGGAACCTGTGTACCAAATTTGACAAAGATCCATGCAGTATTTCCTGAGAAATCGTGATAACAAGGTTTCATGGGGAAATCCAAGATGGCTGCCTGGTGGTCATAATGGATTTTCAAATTCGGACCAGAAAGGGTATCTTGCACAACTAGACACCAAGGTGAACCAGTGTACCGAATTTGAGAAAGATCCATGCAGTAGTTCCTGAGAAATCGCGATAACAAGGTTTCATGGGGAAATCCATGATGGCCGCCTTGTGGCCATATCGGGTTTTCGAATCAGTCCAGAAAAAGTATCATGCACAACTAGACCCCAAGGGGAACCCGTGTACCAAATTTGAGAAAGATCCATGCAGTAGTTCCTGACAAATCGCGATAACAAGGTTTCATGGGGAAACCCAAGATGGCCGCCTTGTGGCCATACTGGATTTTCGAATCGGACCAGAAAAGGTACCTTGCACAACTAGACCCCAATGGGAACCTGTGTACGAAATTTGAGAAAGATGCATGCAGTAGTTCTGAGAAATCGCAATAACAAGATTTCATGGGGAAATCCAAGATGGCTGCCTTGTGGCCATATTGGATTTTTGAATCGGACCAGAAAAGATATCTTGCGCAACTAGACCGTAAGGGGAACCTGTGTACCAAATTTGAGAAAAATCCATGCAGTAGTTCCTGAAAAATCACGATAACAAGGTTTCATGGGGAAATCCAAGATGGCCGCCTTGTGGCCATATTGGATTTTCGAATCGGGCCAGAAATGATATCTTTCGCAACTAGACCCCACGGGGAACCTGTGTACCAAATTTGAGAAATATCCATGCAGTAGTTCCTGAGAAATCACGATAACAAGGTTTCAAAGGGAAATCCAAGATGGCCGCCTTGTGGCCATATCGGATTTTCGATTCAGGCCAGAAAAGGTATCTTGCGCAACTAGACCCCAAGGGGAACCTTTGCACCAAATTTGAGAAAGATTTATGCAGTAGTTCCTGAGAAATCGCGATAACAAGGTTTCATGAGGAAATCCATGATTGGCGCCTTGTGGCCATATTGGATTTTCGAAACGGGCCAGAAAAGATATGTTGCACAACTAGATCCCAAGGGGAACCTGTGTACCAAATTTGAGAAAGATCCATGCAGTACTTCCTGAGAAATCACGATAACAAGGTTTCATGGGGCGATCCAAGATGGCCACCTGGTGGCTACATTGGATTTTGGAATCGGACCAGAAAAGGTATTTTGCACAACTAGACCACAAGGGGAACTTGTGTACCAAATTTGACAAAGATCCATGCAATAGTTCCTGAGAAATCGCAATAACAAAGTTTCATGGGGAAATCCAAGATGGCCACCGGATGGACATCTTGGATTTTGGAATCGGACCAGAAAAGGTATCTTGTACAACTGGACTACAAGGCGAACCTGTGTACCAAATTTGACAAAGATCCATGCAGTACTTCCCGAGAAATCACGATAAAGTTTCATGGGGAAATCTAAGATGGCCGCCATATTGGATTTTCAAATCGGACCAGAAAAGGTATCTTGCACAACTAGACCCCAAGGGGAACCTGTGTACGAAATTTGAGAAAGATCCATCCAGTAGTTCCTGAGAAATCGCGATAACAATGTTGCATGAGGAAATCCATGATGGCCGCCTTGTGGCCATATTGGATTTTCGATTCTGACCGAAAAAGGTATCTTGCACAACTAGACCCTAAAGGGAATCTGTGTACCAAATTTGAGAAACAGCCTTACAGTACTTCCTGAGAAATGACAATAAAGTTTCATGGAGAAATCCAAGATGGCTGCCTGGTGGCCATATTGGATTTTCGAATCGGACCGGAAAAGATATCTTGTACAACTAGACCCCAAGGGGAACCTGTGTACCAAATTTGACAAAGATCCATGCAGTAGTTCCTGAGAAATCGTGATAACAAGTTTTCATGGGGAAATCCAAGATGGCTGCCTGGTAGCCATATTGGATTTAAAAATCGCGCCAGAAAAGGTATCTTGCACAACTAGACCCCAAGGGGAACCAGTGTACCGAATTTGAGAAAGATCCATGCAGTAGTTCCTGAGAAATCGCGATAACAAGGTTTCATGGGGAAATCCATGATGGCCACCTTGTGGCCATATCGGATTTTCGAATCAGACCAGAAAAGGTATCTTGCACAACTAGACCCCAAGGGGAACCTTTGTACCAAATTTGAGAAGATCCATGTAGTAGTTCCTGACAAATCGCGATAACAAGGTTTCATGGGGAAATCCAAGATGGCCGCCTTGTGGCCATATTGGATTTTCGAATCGGACCAGAAAAGGTATCTTGCACAACTAGACGCCAAGGGAAACCTGTGAACCAAATTTGAGAAAGATCCATGCAGTAGTTCCCGAGAAATCGCGATAACAAGGTTTCATGGGGGAATCCAAGATGGCTGCCTTGTGGCCATATTGGATTTTTGAATCGGATCGTAGCAAAAAGCATTTGCACAATCCAGACCCCAAGGAACCTGTGTACGAAATTTGAGAAAGCATCCGGCGCAGTAGTTCCTGAGAAATCGCGATAATAATGGTTGCATGAGGAAATCCATGATACGCCTTGTAACATATTGATTTTCGATTCTGACTGAAAAAGGTATCTTGCACAAACTAGACCCTAAAGGAATCGAAAATTAAATTTGAGAAACAGCCTCGCCAGCACTTCCTGAGAAAAATGACAAATAAAGTTTCATGTGGAGAAATCCAAGATGGCTTGGTGGCCATATTGATTTTGAATTTGGACTGAAAAGATATCTTGTACAACTAGACCCCAAGGGGAACCTGTGTACCAAATTTGATAAAGATCCATGCAGTAGTTCTTGAGAAATCGTGATAACAAAGCTATGGGGAAACTCAAGATGGCTGCCTGGTGGCCATATTGGATTTTCAAATCGGACCAGAAAAGGTATCTTGCACAACTAGACCCCAAGGGGAACCAGTGTACCGAATTTGAGAAAGATCCATGCAGTAGTTCCTGAGAAATCGCGATAACAAGGTTTCATGGGGAAATCCATGATGGCCACCTTGTGGCCATATCGGATTTTCGAATCAGACCAGAAAAGGTATCTTGCACAACTAGACCCCAAGGGGAACCTTTGTACCAAATTTGAGAAGATCCATGTAGTAGTTCCTGACAAATCGCGATAACAAGGTTTCATGGGGAAATCCAAGATGGCCGCCTTGTGGCCATATTGGATTTTCGATTCTGACCGAAAAAGGTATCTTGCACAACTAGACCCTAAAGGGAATCTGTGTACCAAATTTGAGAAACAGCCTTACAGTACTTCCTGAGAAATGACAATAAAGTTTCATGGAGAAATCCAAGATGGCTGCTTGGTGGCCATATTGGATTTTCGAATCAGACCAGAAAAGGTATCTTGCACAACTAGACCCCAATGGGAACCTGTGTACGAAATTTGAGAAAGATCCATGCAGTAGTTCCTGAGAAATCGCGATAACAAGGTTTCATGGGGGAATCCAAGATGGCTGCCTTGTGGCCATATTGGATTTTTGAATCGGACCAGAAAAGGTATCTTGCACAACTAGACCACAAGGGGAACCTGTGTACCAAATTTGAGAAAAATCCATGCAGTAGTTCCTGAGAAATCGCGATAACAAGGTTCCGTGGGGAAATCCAAGATGGCCGCCTTGTGGCCATATTGAATTTTCGAATCGGGCCAGAAAAGATATCTTGCGCAACTAGAGCGCAAGGGGAACCTGTGTACCAAATTTGAGAAATATCCATGCAGTAGTTCCTGAGAAATCACGATAACAAGGTTTCATGAGGAAATCCAAGATGGCCGCCTTGTGGCCATATTGGATTTTGGAATCGGACCGGAAAAGGTATCTTGCACAACTAGACCGCAAGGGGAACCTGTGTACCACATTTGAGAAAGATCCATGCAGTAGTTCCTGAGAAATCGCGATAACAAGAATTGTTTACGGACGGACGACGGACCACGGACCACGGACGAAAAGCGATTTGAACAGCCCACCATCTGGTGATGGTGGGCTAAAAATGTGCAAGGTTACACGGACCAACGGTTACGCGCTCCTTCTGATAAAGGGGCACTAATCTGTCTGTCTTGATCAGCTGAGAAACAAGGAGAGTAAGAGACATTTGACCAACGCTAATTCAAGGAGCGTAGCCACCTTTCTGAAACGTGTGGAAAGACAAGCAGCCAGAGGATGATAGGTCCCCCGCCGAAATGGCAGTGATAGTTTTGTGCGTTGTTGGTCTCAGGGGATATACATAAGGAAGCAACTGCTACTTCACAGGCGTAGGGTCTTTCTGCCTCCCAAAGTTTTTAGATCAACTCAGAACGGCTGACTGAACGTTGATTGCTGCTGTATCTACGCAGTGAAGCACGGAAATTATGTAACCGAGATGCAAGCTCGAGCGACCTCTCATGGCATATAATTTACAAACCAAATTTGACGAGAATTTAAAGGCATTCTCAACCTATTGCTTGGAAACCAAAGGACCTGGTGCGTTTTAATTGGATTTTGTCCCCTGTGAGGTGCGGTTTGGAGTGTCAAAATCAAATATCACGTATATGTTTCAGTTAGCGTAAAGTATATTATCTTGTCTGACGCTCTGAGTATTTTGTAGGCCCTGGGTCTTATGGTGATTTGAAAACAGCATCTTGAAGTAGTGGATTTGTGCATAATCGTCTATTTTGAGGAGAAAACATCACTCTTCTATCACCGTAAACATATGAAGCGAGTCGAGAACCAAGATAAACTTAACCCCAACATATTGAATGAAACGCAACCCGAGCAACATCTCATGGGAAGGTGAATGCATACCAAATTTGGGAAGAATCCGATTAGCAGTTCTTAAATTATTGCCCGCAAACCAAATTTAGAAGTTGCCACCAGGTGGCGCCACCTGTATGCGCAAGTGGGCGAAACTCAATTCTTGCTGAAATGCAGTACAAATTAACATCTTGTCGCAAGGAATGCATTTGCCGAATTTCGAAGGAACCAGACGATGCATTCCAAAGTTATTGCTTGCGAGAATTCGCATGACTATCCACAGAAGGATGGAACGAACTGTAGTGGCGCCACCTTCAGGCAGATCGTGCTGAAACGCAATACCATTCGACGTCTTGTCACAAGGAATGCATATACCGAATTTCGGAGAAATTCGACAAAGCATTTGGAAGTTATCGCTTGTGAAGAATTTGAACGAACATCCACGGACATGCACAGGAGATTGGAACGAACTGTAGTGGCGCCACCTTCAGGCAGATCGTGCTGAAACGCAATACCATTCGACGTCTTGTCACAAGGAATGCATATGCCAAATTTCGGAGGAATCCGACGAAGCCTTTGGAAGTTATCGCTTGCGAAGAATTTGATCAGGCATCCACGGACATGCACAGAAGATTGGAACAAGACCCAGTTGCGTCATTTTCAGGCAGATCGTGCTGAAACGCAATACCAACCGATATCTTGTCACAAGGAATGCATAGCCAAATTTCGTAGGAATCCGAAAATGTGTTTGGAAGATATTGCTTGCGAAGAATTTTAACAGACATCCACGGACATGCACAGAATAATGGAACAAGACCCAGTGGCGTCACTTTCAGGCAGATCATGCTGAAAACGTAATACCAGCCGATATCTTGTCGCAAGGAATCCGACAATGCGTTTGGAAGATATCGCTTGCGAGGAATTTGAACGGACATCCACGGACACAAAGAAGCGAGACCCATTTTAAAATCCTCGGCCAAATCTACTCGCAATTTGCGCCTTACTTCCACTCTTACGTTGCAGCGATACTAATTACAAGAAAAATTTCGGAATTCGTTTAGACATACTGATATAGCCAAGCATGGGTTGGTTACATTGATTACCTCCCCTGTATTACCATAGACCAGACATGTTACGGCCATCTGCGCAAGTCCAGATAATCGCTAAATCCTCGCAGAGGGTTTACCTGGACCTTTTTGTCCCCAGCCGCAACGCGGCCGGGGACTTTAAAATGGTTCTTGCTTCTATGTGTCCGTGCATGCACGGACATGTCCGTGCAAATAGTTCGTAAGCAATAACTTCTAAATGCTTTGTCGGATTCCTCCGAAATTTGGCATCTGCATTCTGTGCGACAAGACGTCTCTTGGTATTACGTTTCAGCAAGATCCGCCTGTAGGTGGCGCCACTGGGGTCTTGCTTCTATGTGTCCGTGCATGCACGGGCATGTCCGTGCAAATACTTCGTAAGCAATAACTTCTAAATGCTTTGTCGGATTCCTCCGAAATTTGGCATCTGCATTCTGTGCAACAAGACGTCTCTTTGTATTACGTTTCAGCAAGATCCGCCTGTAGATGGCGCCACTGGGTCTTGTTCCAATCTTTAGTTCATGTCCGTGCAAATACTTTGTAAGCGATAACTCTATATATGCTTTGTCGGATTCCTCCGAAAGTTGGCATCTGCATTCTTTGCGACAAGACGTCTGTTGGTATTACGTTTCAGCAAGATCCGCCTGTAGGTGGCGCCACTGGGTCTTGTTCCAATCTTTAGTGCATGTCCGTGGATGTTCGTGCAAATGCTTTATAAGCGATAACTCCTAAATGCTTTGTCGGAATTCCTCCGAAATTTGGCATCTGCATTCTTTGCGACAAGTCGTCTGTTGGTATTACGTTTCAGCAAGATCCGCCTGTAGGTGGCGCCACTGGGTCTTGTTCCAATATTTAGTGCATGTCCGTGCAAATACTGCGTAAGCGATCACTCCTAAATGCTTTGTTGGATTCCTCCGAAATTTGGCATCTGCATTCTTTGCGGTCGCTGGTATTACGTTTCAGCAAGATCCGCCTGTAGGTGGCGACACTGGGTCTTGTTCTAATCTTTAATGCATGTCCGTTCATGTTTGTTCAAATCCTTCGCCAGCGATAACTTTCGAACAATTTGTCGGATTTCTTCGAAATTTGGTAAATGCATTCCCTGCGACAAAACACCGTTGGTGATGCGTTTCAGCAAAATCCACCCGGAGGTGGCGCCACAAGAGTTCATTCCATTATTCCATGCTGCAAGTGATAACTTAGAAACACTTGGTCGAATTTCTTTGAAATATCCTACATACCTTTGTACCTTTCTGGGTAACATGAGAAACGTTGTGGCTCATCGGATTCTTCTCAAATTTGGCATGCATTTACCATGCCAGGAGCTGTTGCTTGGGATTGCCTTTCGCTCACTTGCACTCACAGGTGGCGCCACCTGGTGGCAACATCACAAATTCGTTTCCAGGTAATAACTTGAGAACTGACCATCGGATTCTTCTCAAATTTTGTATGAATGTACCGTGACATAAGATGTCGCTTGATAATGCATTTCACTGACTTGCGCCTAGAGGTGGCGTCACCTGGTGTCAAAATCTAAATTTGGTTTCTGGGCAATAACTTGAGGACCCTTATCGGATTCTTCTCAAATTTGGTATGCAGATGTCCCCACGATACCATGTTCCTTGGGATTGTATTTTCCCACTTCTGCCTACAGGTGGCGTCTCCTGGTGGAAAAATTTGTTTCCGGGCAATAATTTGGCAACTGCTCATCAGATTATTCTCAAATTTTGTATTCATATGTGACCCGCCCCAAATAACATGAACACCGGTGGGCATCTAGTACCGGCAATAACTTGAGGACCCCTCTTCGGAGTCTCAAAGTTCATATGCCGATACCATGACATGAGATGTCATTTGGGATTGTGTTTTGCCTGCTTGCACCTACAGGTGGTGACTCCTTGTGGCAAGTCTAAATTTGGTTTCTGGGCAATAGGTTGAGGATGCCTTCATATTCTTGTCAAATTTAGTTTGCAGATAATATGCCATGAGTTGTCTCTTGGGGTTGCATTTCGGTTACATAATTTTCATGCTACATGGTAAAGAAAATATATTACAGTAGCAATCAACATTCAGTCAGCCATTTGGAATTGATCTCAAAACCTGGGAAGGTGGAAAGACCCCTCTGCTTCTTACGCCTGTGAAGTAGCTGTTGCCATCCTCATGAATATCTTCTGAAACCGACAGCGCTTATAAATATTGCTGCCATTTTGGCGGGGGACCTAGCATCCTCTGGCTGCTTGTTGGTGATTCGAATGAGTTCTCGAGTAGTCTATTACACAATCTCGGATATGTCATCCCCCGCAGTTGTTTTGAATGAGCGCGTCGATATCTGAAGCCTGCGGTTTTCGCTTTGACACCGATGTCGATTTCAGCCTAACTTCACAGGTAGTCTCGCCGGCGATGAAATTCAAAGCAGTCAAAACTCAAACCTCGCTGCGGATTTGCCTGATGAGCTGCTTTAGCGCGCTTACTGATTGGTTCGGTTTAGTGGGAACCCCTCTAGCTATTTATATCCAGAACTGCTATGGCTAACTAACCAAGCCAATGTACCTATCGATTGATACACTGGCTCGCGAGGATGTGTTACGGCCGGCATCGTCGGTTCAAATTGATGTCTGGATCAAGGCTCATTCTCCGTATTGAGGAATGAATCGGGTACGAATAATCACCCACAGACCGGGGAATGACCTATCAAGACCCAATGAAAGGCGACCGAAACTGTGATAACCAGCCCGGCTGTTGGAATTATCAGCCATTAGAATTTGAATTCTATGTTACTCCGTATCGGAAGCGAAACGTACGCTATTGTATCAGGGGAGGCAACCAGTCTATGTTCAAAAATGATGATTCTGGCACCAGGTATAGGGCAGCATTTGCTGACCTGTTGTCATGTAATCAGGGTGTGTCCTATGTCCCACGGACAGTAAGAGACGTATAGGAGGGAACAATATAAAACAGACGCTGAATAAATGATCGTAACTGGCTTGGGAAGCCATATGTATGGCGCAACTTATTAAATGTCAAGCTCAGGGCAAAATATTTCGGATTTGATATTATATATCACATATTACACGTAATACACGTACACATATCAACGATTATTGCATGTAAGAGTCAAGTATACGGTATAGGGTGAACCAGGTACATACTTCGTTCACTATACTGTATACGTATGTTACAAACTTGCTCGACACCTTTATATAAACTTCACCTAGTGATATCGATTAACCTTGATGAAATCATTTTCTCCATATATATCAATTATTCACTCATGAAATGATTTCGCCGCAGGCCAGACATTGATCCATATTGTACATGAGTAATGCTTCACTGGAACCTTGCAGAAGTATATACCTTTCGCTCTCTCTGCAATGTGTTAAAAGTTCCGCATACTGGTATCGAGTAGGCCCTACTCATCTTAGAAAGCTAAGCAAGAAGCGACTCAAAATGCATAGAATTTCTTCAAAACAGACGTCAGACGGCAGGTCAGTAAAGCAAGAGGCAGGTTCGGCCGCAAATTTTCTCAATTTATTCTTGATATCGCGATAATGCATTAGAGTCGGGAGTGCAACGCATAATGTCGCAATGATGGTGGTCGAAGCTTCGTACGTAAGGTACAATTGCGACACAACTGATCATCAACGTGATCAAAGATGCAGCGATAAATTCCAAACCAATCAAACTAAAAATCGCAGCGGATTGGCGGAATCAGCTAACCATCAAGATCTGCTGATCGACTTACAGTAAGTCCTTCGATCTATTGATAACCAAAACCCGTATACGCGAGTGACCAAGCACGTGAATCGACCCCGATGATGAATGATGCGGAAATTCCTTTATGAACGAAGGCTAAATATTGAATGTCGAACCAAGAATTCCTGGATGTTAACAAAATTATCATAAAATAGTTTGCTTTAATTATGGTGAATTGTACAATTTGGCAATGACAATTCTGCTTGGAACAATAACTGTTCATTGCAACATTTTCTTTTAGGTTTCGAGGTAGTGTAGTGACTTTGAGAGACGATTGAATTCCATGTGCTTTACATATCCATGGTGTTCCAATGAACACACACAATCTATCTTGTCTGAGATACATTCTCTGTCTGAGATACATTCTCTGTCTGAGATACATTCTCTGTCTGAGATACATTCTCTGTCTGAGATACATTCTCTGACTGAGATACATTCTCTGTCTGAGATACATTCTCTGTCTGAGATACATTCTCTGTCTGAGATACATTCTCTGTCTGAGATACATTCTCTGTCTGAGATACATTCTCTGTCTGAGATACATTCTCTGTGAGATACATTCTCTGTCTGAGATACATTCTCTGTCTGAGATACATTCTCTGTCTGAGATACATTCTCTGTCTGAGATACATTCTCTGTCTGAGATACATTCTCTGTCTGAGATACATTCTCTGTCTGAGATACATTCTCTGTCTGAGATACATTCTCTGTCTGAGATACATTCTCTGTCTGAGATACATTCTCTGTCTGAGATACATTCTCTGTCTGAGATACATTCTCTGTCTGAGATACATTCTCTGACTGAGATACATTCTCTGTCTGAGATACATTCTCTGTCTGAGATACATTCTCTGTCTGAGATACATTCTCTGTCTGAGATACATTCTCTGTCTGAGATACATTCTCTGTCTGAGATACATTCTCTGTCTGAGATACATTCTCTGTCTGAGATACATTCTCTGTCTGAGATACATTCTCTGTCTGAGATACATTCTCTGTCTGAGATACATTCTCTGTCTGAGATACATTCTCTGTCTGAGATACATTCTCTGAAACGACTTGGAATTTCATTTTGATAAAGAATAATGGTCAGTGATTAGAATGTTATGTATAGAAGATCATCATGTCTTGCTGACATCATTGACAAATATTGACCGCTTCTCTCCAGTAAGAAATCATCTTGTATTTTTGTTATTTTTTTATACACATTTGGAACTGGTGCTATCTGTCATACGAAATAGGTTATTTGATTATTGATGCGGAAATTCTTTTACACACAACAGCCGAATATTGAATGTCGGTTCTGACGCTTGCTATAGAGGAATAACTGTGTAAAAGATGAGAAAAGAGTCTGACTAACTAGATGATACCGTGTTACATTATCAATCAATAGTCCCCTTCCTTCCTCCCATAGGGAGTTGCCGTTTGCTGTCAGTGCCCATTTCTATCCATTGTAATTGGTCTGTACCTGCAGGGCCAGTTATCTCCAAGTGCTATCACACTTCGCTCCCCGTCTCTGGTATAGAATCATCCATGATAGAATACTGTACGTATCGTACACGTTTGATTGGAAAGTGCAATTTCCTGTATACATCGGAGTCTGGGTCGTAATACCTGGATCGCACGCAAAATAAGAGAACGCCATGAACTTGTGTTGTAGGCTATACAGGTGGAGGACGATATCGGTCAATCTTGTTCTCGCGTTCTCGCCCTGAGGTTCTCAGCGCGAGAATGTGACGGAGCGAGAATGCGAGATCGAGAACGCGAGAATGCGAGGCGAGAACACGAGAATGCGAGGCGTTCTGACCTCGCATTTCCGTATTCTGCTCTTACATTTTCGCGTTCTGGCCTTTTAGAAAAAGCGAAATGCAAGGGAGCGTGAATGCGAGATTGCGAGATATGATCAATTCTCGCGTTCTCGCATCCTCGCGTTATGAACCTATTGTATTTATAGGACAAGAACGTGAGAAAACAAATGGTCTCTATCGTCTTACATTCACCTACTTGCTACATTGTGGTGAAATATTTCCCACGACACAGAAATTTGTCCTCTGATACTTGCATTGTTATATCCATTTCCTATTATAGACCGGTCTCTGTCTTGTCAGTACGATACGTTCCGTCCCAATCTAGGTATACCAAGATGGTAAATCAGGGAAATGTTCCGTGATATTACATCTGAGTTTACACAGATTGGTTTCGTCCGTTCCGTTCAGGTCGGTCTCCGTTCAGATCCAGTCCTATCCGTAATGACCAGTTCGACCGGATCATGTAGTTGTCCGATCTTGCCCAAATCGGCCTAGGAGTTTCTGCTTTGCTGGTCCGGAGTGCTGATTTGCTAACGATTGTGCTTTTCCATATCCTCCAAAATTGGTGATTTATTCCGATTTTGCAGGCAGTTCTCACAATCCCATGGCAAATATTCGAGTCAATATCACTGAGACGTAGGATCAACAATGTGATTTTTGTTCTGTTAGTTGTACCAAAATAGGTTGACAAATAAACAAAAGGTAGCACCTTAGCAAAGGTAGCAAAATAGGTTGCTAAGTGCATTGTCTCCGATAGGATTTTATTTTTGAGGAAGCGGTATGGGAAATTTCACCAGGATGTCGGATATTTTTCTTATATTACGCACAACTTCGTGTCTAATGCATCGGTATGTGTTTATCTTCCGCTTAAGTGCACATGATCCACGGTTGGCGAACTTCATCTAACAAGTTATTAACTATACATGTTCCGAGCTGGAAGAGTAATGCAGAGTTGTTTTACATAGCCTCTGGTCATTTCCTCTATCATTTACATCTAAAACTATAAATATATATATATAGTTATGTACACAGAAGTATGGCTCGTTGCCATGTGTCAATGATTCTGCTGCATTCTCCAGGGGAGGACGGTCGTGCACAACAGGTCGTCCATATCAAGTGGTCCACCTCGACTCCCAGCTTGGAACAGTCTAACCCTTGACTTTTACTATATTTCAAGTTAATCCTTATATAATACTATCTGCCCCGATAGTAGCCAAACGTACTTCGACGTGTGACTCTCTACTTGATTTCCGTTTCGTTAATGGATCGCTTTCCTATCTCTTTAGCCTAGGAAATATGTTTATCTATAATATTGTAAATATGGATCTGTTTATTTTACTATTCCAAGAGAGGACCATTATGCATACATTTATGATACTTTTGGCAACTTCAGGTCGAAAATAGTCCAGTTATCATCGATTAAAAATATAGAATAAAGAGATAAGAAACTGACCCGATTATCGAACCGCGTATCAGGAAGGCAGCCAGACATGAATGTACCAGCATCTGCTATCGGAAAAGGCAATATTGTCAAATGATTAACTTGAATCATAGTGCATATCAGGAAGTATAATCAATATCCGCGAGGAGAGAATAAGTGTCCTCCTCCTCATCAGTAGAAACCGCAGTTATTCTGGCAAATATATTGCCTACAAGTTTTAGGTCAGCGAAAGATATTTCTGACGCATACATTCTTCTTTCGGTTGATCCATATCGGATGTTGAACACCACTGAGATCTTTCTTCATTCTGTTCGATATCTCGATGGGTTTTCTTTATTATTCTTGAAAAATCCTAATTCCTGTCACGCTCTTTACTTCAAAAGTTCTGGTTTATTTACTCCACGCGCGCACGTTTGATCTGAAAATGAGCCTCATCAGTTATTCCACTAGATAAGAATCAATTTGGAGTTAGGAGCAATTCTAAAATATTTTGAACATAAATCTCTATGGATTAGAATAAATAAATTGAGGTACCGTTTCTGCTTCAGTGGCTTAGCTGCACAACTGGCATTGTTTGCGAACTTGAGTAAACCTTGCGAACTTCAGTAAACCAGCTTAAATTTGGTGTACATATATATATCACAGTGGTTATCGATTCAGGATATTGAAGCAAGTCAAGTCCCTTGATGATAGGTGGCACACCTGGTGACACTGGTGGCTCATTCGCGACCACTCGGCCGATTCCGTCAAAGTCTTCTGACCTCGCGCAATAATGGTGTAGGGATTTTACAGCTCTCAGTTGTAAAACCGTGATCCACCGGACGTGCAGCACAGCACATACTATAGGATATGTGCCCGCTCACATAGTTCTCGTAGCATTTCTCCCTTATCAGATAAAATATATATATCTAAATGAATGGATGGTTCCCTTCACTCTGACCCAGACAGATTTCGTCTAATTTGAGGTGTTTCTCCTGATTTTTCATCTCAACCCGATGCCCATGACAACGGAAGTCGTAATGCCGACATGTGCTACTCGGAGTTTAGGCAGGATACATGATATCATGCTTAAAAGAAGATTCAACACGGATGCCAATATGGATTCCTACAAGTGCGGGGCGAGTCAATATATTCTACATCATAGTATGAGACCGTGCCGAGTGACTGGCGGTTCATCCTGCCAACCACCTCACTGGGATAATACCCCAGCCACCAGTTAGATTTTCTTTGGGATTTAAACAGAATCGCGTGTGCGTGGGGTTTCCTATGATGGCCGAGAAGGGACATCGCTGTATTGTGTTAATGAACTTGGACAGACACACGAAGGCATGATGCGAAGGACGTAAGAAGGATGCGAAGCGCGAAGTCAGGATGTGAAGGCTGGACGCGAAGTGGCGGAGCCAGGATGCGAATCGCGAAGTCAGGATGCGAAGGAAGAAGGCAGGATGCGAAGCGCGAAGTCAGGATGCGAAGCGCGAAGTCAGGATGCGAAGGCAGGATGCGAAGTGCGAAGCCAGGATGCGAAGCGCGAAGTCAGGATGCGAAGTCGCGAAGGCAGGATGCGAAGCGGCGAAGTCGGGATGCGAAATTAAAAGAAAACAATGCAAAAACTGGAAGCGAAGCGCGAAGTCAGGATGCGAAGGCAGGATGCGAAGCGCGAAGTCAGGACGCGAAGGCAGAATGCGAAGTGCGGAGCCAAGATGCGAAGCGCGATGTCAGGATGCGAAGTCGCGAAGGCAGGATGCGAAGTCAGGTGCGGTGACTTCGCGCTTCGCATCCTGCCTTCGCGATTTCGCATCCTGAATTCGCGCTTCGCATCCTGACTTCGCATCCTGACTTCGCGCTTCGCATCCTGGCTTCGCACTTCGTATCGTGCCTTCGCATCCTGACCTCGCACTTCGCATTCTGCCTTCGTCCTTCGCATACTGTCTTTGCATCCTGACTTCGCGCTTTGCATCCTGAATTCGCGCTTCGCATCCTGGCTTCACCACTTCACATCCTGGCTTCGCCACATCGCATTGTGCCTTCGCGAATTCGCATCCTGACTTTGTGCTTCGCTTCCAGCCTTTGCATTATTTTGTTTTGATTTCGCATCCTGACTTCGCGCTTCGCATCCTGGCTTCGCCACTTCGCATCCTGCCATCGTGACTTCGAATCCTCATTTCGCGCTTCGCATCCTGACTTCGCATCCTGACTTCGCGCTTCGCATCCTGGCTTCGCCACTTCGCATCCTACCTTCTCGACTTCGCATCCTGACTTTGCGCTTCGTATCCTGCCTTCGCATCCTGACTTCGCATCCTGCCTTCGTGTGTCGGTCCAGATTCATTAACACAATACAGCGATGTCCCTTCTCGGCCATCATAGTTTTCCCTACGCGTCATAGCCAATTCTTTAATTTAAACCCCCGCTATTTAGGGCATGGACAAGTGGAGTAATCTGTTTAACGGAGCATGCCTTGTGGAGATCATCTTGCATATATTGCCAACTTTTAATCTAATTGGAATTTTCTCTTTCTGACGTCAGATTATTGTCGCAAAATCTCAACAGATGCATTTCTTGATTTCAGTATGACCAAAGGCAATTCTGGAATGAATTCTAATACATTTCATTTTAGAACCAGGTTTGACCGTCGTCGGCTAGTAATGGAATGCCCATGGCAATTGTTTGTGTTAAATAATGTTATTCTAAGTTTTAGTAGATAATATGTGCGCCTACTAATGTAAAAACGTTAGATTCGGCATTCAGTAGGCGTTCATAATCATAAGACCCCGTTCACAGGACAATATGCTTCACAGATGCTATATTTACCATTCATTTGAGGTAGTGGAAAATGCTTGCGAAGGCCGCTCAATTGTATGGGAATTGTGTGCTAAATGGTTGCTACAATCGTTTACATTCATCTCTAATAGATTTGAGTGTCATTCGCAAGCCTTTACTACTACAACATCCAATGTATGGTACATGCAACTCATTGTGTAGCAGAATGCCTAGATAAGCCACATGGAGTACCTTCTGAAATATTACCGCCTACACAGGGAAGGTTAACAATATATAAATTGCAGTTGCTTCTGTTATCCTCTCTATAGATCGAATTTGTGTGATTAGCGGATACAGAAAAAACAATATATCTGATTAATTCTGAATGCATGTATCGGCCTATGAATGAATGGAATAGTGAAATTTCCAGCTTTGCCCGGAAGATGACAGCGATGATTACACAGGCAAACTTCCACTGTTCAGTACCGTTCAGTTCTGTTCAGTATCGTGCATTTTCATGTTGGTAACATCTACAGAAACCTATTGGCACTGAACGGAAATTTTAAGCTTGGTACCGTGAAGTCCTCCGTGCAGTTACTTTGTGGCAGTAAATGACAGGTACTTTCCAGTTACCTATACCACTAACTGATTGGTAACCGATTCGCAGCCATCACTATCTTTGCAGAATCGGTCAGTTGAATGTTACTGCTCAGTTACTGGTTGATAACCAGTAGGTTACCTTACTGGAAATCTGTGGTAACTGATTGGTGACTGTTTGGTAGTGTTCAATTATTGATTGGTGACCAAGTTGACAAGTGAGCAATATCGCAAGTGGACATTTCCCGTGCAGTGACCAGTAGTTGAGCGGTAGTAACCAAGTGTGGACAATTGAGTTGGTAGTATAGTGGTAACCTCTGCTAACTGGTTGAAAAGTGCTTGGTAACAAATCAGTAGAAAGTTCATGGGATCCATTGGTTACCAATCAATACTCGTTTGGTTACCGGTTGGTGCTAATCAGTTACTGCAAGGGGACCATTCCTGCAATCAGTACTTCACCAACCAATAACCAACTACATCCATTTTACCTCGAAATAGAAAATTTTACACAAATACACTGCTTTAAGATACTGTTATTTAATAACCCCAATGCCCATAATTACTTTAAGCTGACAACGATATATGGAGCTTTTGTTTTCACCCCATTCATGACCAAATCCTCGTGAAACCGCTCCAGGTCTCTTCACTCAGGCAAGAGTGAAAACTGACCCCACTCAATTTTTGGGGTTGAAAATGACAAAAATTGTAACGCAAATAACGGTAACACGAGTAACGTTAACGTTAATTTTATAATATTCCTTTGTCAGTGTTACTTTTCTATGAATTTCGGCTACATGTATTTGTTAGATAAACTATTTTTAAGTGGGCTATAAATTGTCCATCCCTGTATTTTGTAACTCGAGTAACAAAATGTGTTTTCAAATGTTATTCGACGAACCCATTCATGTTACACCTCCTGTAAATATATAATGCGACAGCACACAGTCACGTGGAATTCTAATACGAAAAGCCCAAAATAACGCTATTGAAATGGTGCATACGTTGGTTCCTACCAATCCACACGGTGAAGTTGGTTCTACAAAGCATTAATTCGGATTCCAAGCTTGTGAATCCACTACTTAATGCAAAACGTAGTTTCCTTTTACTTTTTAATAAGCCATGGACTCCAGAGAAACAATTATGTCAGGACGTCAAAGAATATTCATCTTGATGAAAGATACATTATTTGAAAAACAATTATATAGGCAGTGAGAAAAACTTTAACAGTAGTATGAAAGTTGAATCCTTACCAAAGTAAATGTTTGGATCATCCTGTGCCAGAACAAATGTTTGGTTCAACTTATGCCAGTATAAATGTTTGGATCAACCCATACCAGAACAGATGTTTGGATCAGCCTACACCAGAACAAATATTTGGATCAACCTATACCAGAACAAATGTTTGGTTCAACTTATATCAGTATAAATGTGTGAATCAACCCATACCAGAACAAATGTTCGGATCGCCCTATACCAGAACAAATATTTGGATCAACCCATACAAGAACAATGTTTGGATCAACGTATGCCAGAAGAAACGTTTGGGTGAATCTATACCACAATTAATGTTTGGATCAACCTATATCAGAATAATTGTTTGGATCAGCCCATACCAGAATAAATGTTTGAATCAACCCATACCACAAGAAATGATTGGATCAACCCATATCAGAATAAATCTTTGGATCAACCCATACCAGAACAAAAGTTTGGATCAAAATATGCCAGAACAAATGTTTGAATCACTCTATGCCATAGCGAATGTTTGGATCAACCCATACCAGAATAAATGTTTGGATCAACCCATGCCAGAAGAAAAGTTTGGATCAACTCATATCAGAACTGTTTGAATCAACCTATGCCAGAACAAATATTTGGATCAACCTATACCAGAGCAACTGTATGGATCAGCCTATACCAGAACAAATGTTTGGATCAATCTATACCACAACAAATGTTTGGATCAACCTATACCAGAACAAATGTTTGGATCAATCTATACCACAACAAATGTTTGGATCAACCTATACCAGAACAAATGTTTTGATCGATTTATACCAGAACAAATGTTTGGATTAACCCATACCAGAATAAATGTTTGGATTAACCCATACCAGAATAAATGTAAAATACAATCCGATTGAAATGCGATAATTGGACTGAAAATATCGAAAACGCATTCTGGGGTTCTTTACTCCCTGCTGAGATTCATGCAAGTAGGCACAAGATAACGCCAATATGTAGACACGGCTTCATAATGGATATGTTACATGGGGATATTAGCCCAACAGCATGTCGAATTCACCTTAGATATACAGGGAACAAGCAGCCAGAGGATGCTAGGTCCCCCGCCAAAATGGCAGCAATATTTATAAGCGCTGTCGGTTTCAGAAGATATTCATGAGGATGGCAACAGCTACTTCACAGGCGTAAGAAGCAGAGGGGTCTTTCCACCTTCCCAGGTTTTGAGATCAACTCCGAATGGCTGACTGAATGTTGATTGCTACTGTAATATATTTTCTTTACCATGTAGCATGAAAATTATGTAACCGAAATGCAACCCCAAGAGACAACTCATGGCATATTATCTGCAAACTAAATTTGACAAGAATATGAAGGCATCCTCAACCTATTGCCCAGAAACCAAATTTAGACTTTGCCACAAGGAGTCACCACCTGTAGGCGCAAGCAGGCAAAACACAATCCCAAATGACATCTCATGTCATGGTATCGGCATATGAACTTTGAGACTCTGAAGAGGGGTCCTCAAGTTATTGCCGGTACTAGATGCCCACCGGTGTTCATGTTATTTGGGGCGGGTCACATATGAATACAAAATTTGAGAATAATCTGATGAGCAGTTGCCAAATTATTGCCCGGAAACAAATTTTTCCACCAGGAGACGCCACCTGTAGGCAGAAGCGGGAAAAATACAATCCCAAGGAACATGGTATCGTGGGGACATCTGCATGCCAAATTTGAGAAGAATCCGATGAGGGTCCTCAAGTTATTGCCCAGAAACCAAATTTAGATTTTGACACCAGGTGACGCCACCTCTAGGCGCAAGTCAGTGAAATGCATTATCAAGCGACATCTTATGTCACGGTACATTCATACAAAATTTGAGAAGAATCCGATGGTCAGTTCTCAAGTTATTACCCGGAAACGAATTTGTGATGTTGCCACCAGGTGGCGCCACCTGTGAGTGAAAGGCAATCCCAAGCAACAGCTCCTGGCATGGTAAATGCATGCCAAATTTGAGAAGAATCCGATGAGCCGCAACGTTTCTCATGTTACCCAGAAAGGTACATATGTAGAATATTTCAAAGAAATTCGACCAAGTGTTTCTAAGTTATCACTTGCAGCTCTGGTGGCGCCACCTCCGGGTGGATTTTGCTGAAACGCATCACCAACGGTGTTTTGTCGCAGGGAATGCATTTACCAAATTTCGTAGAAATCCGACAAATTGTTCGAAAGTTATCGCTTCCGAAGGATTTGAACAAACATGAATGGACATGCATTAAAGATTGGAACAAGACCCAGTGGCGCCACCTACAGGCGGATCTTGCTGAAACGTAATACCAGCGACGTCTTGTCGCAAAGAATGCAGATGCCAAATTTCGGAGGAATCCGACAAAGCATTTAGGAGTTATCGCTTACGCAGTATTTGCACGGACATGCACTAAATATTGGAACAAGACCCAGTGGCGCCACCTACAGGCGGATCTTGCTGAAACGTAATACCAACAGACGTCTTGTCGCAAAGAATGCAGATGCCAAATTTCGGAGGAATCCGACACAGCATTTAGGAGTTATCGCTTATGAAGCATTTGCACGAACATCCACGGACATGCACTAAAGATTGGAACAAGACCCAGTAGCGCCACCTACAGGCGGATCTTGCTGAAACGTAATACCAACAGACGTCTTGTCGCAAAGAATGCAGATGCCAAATTTCGGAGGAAACCGACAAAGCATTTAGGAGTTATCGCTTACGAAGTATTTGCACGGACATGCACTAAAGATTGGAACAAGACCCAGTGGCACCACCTACAGGCGGATCTTGCTGAAACGTAATACCAAGAGACGTCTTGTCGCAAAGAATTCAGATGCCAAATTTCGGAGGAATCCGACAAAGCATTTAGAAGTTATTGCT
Organism: Hanleya hanleyi; assembly: GCA_036873755.1. NCBI lineage: Eukaryota > Metazoa > Mollusca > Polyplacophora > Lepidopleurida > Hanleyidae > Hanleya > Hanleya hanleyi. The sequence goes on from JAVTVY010012701.1 coordinate 33,144, forward strand.
TACGAAGTATTTGCACGGACATGTCCGTGCATGCACGGACACATAGAAGCAAGACCCCAGTGGCGCCAACTACAGGCGGATCTTGCTGAAACGTAATACCAAGAGACGTCTTGTCGCAAAGAATGCAGATACCAAATTTCGGAGGAATCCGACAAAGCATTTAGAAGTTATTGCTTACGAAGTATTTGCACGGACATGTCCGTGCATGCACGGACACATAGAAGCAAGAACCATTTTAAAGTCCCCGGCCGCGTTGCGGCGGGGGACAAAAAGAAATGAAAAAAAAAATCATTTTGACTTGTGGATACTGCATGGGGATTCTAACACCAGGAAGTAAACAATAACAATTGTTCATCTCTACTGAGTTTGGCGTTATTATACTTCACTGCTTTTAGTAGACCAGCCACCCAACCCAAAGATGGCTAGAAAACTTTTTGATGGCATCGCGTGTTAAAAGCTGTCATCCAGGCTTAATCAACTCTACATGGTGTGCAGATAACGATGTGACCGGATGACATTCTCACTTTTGACCTTTAAGGTCATTTTTGAGGTCATAAAGGCCATTAGAGGTCAAATAAGGATAACGCATCTATTTTTTGCGATATCTTCTTAGAGGAAGATTGATTGCGACTGATCTTTTTAACTTGCTTCATTTTTGTTCTGGTCTTACTTACTGGTGATTTGCATATTCACAGATGCAATGGATTATGGGACATTTCAACACTACCAGACCTTGGAGGGGGGGGGGAGCATTGTGGCCCCCTTCCCAAACTGTCTGCCCTATCTTCGGATCGGCAAAAAATTGGGAGCTGACACTCCATGGCTTTGTAGTTTATCATATTGGGGTCATGTTGAACCTATTTGCATAGCTTCGAGCAGAAAATCATTGGTAAATTCAAAATGGCGGTCATGTGGCATATCGGAAAAAATGTTGTTTTCGTCATTTTGGGTTCAAATTCCTACTTTTCTGCGAGAAAAAGGAGACAAAAACTATTTCATTTTACATCAGATGATTATTTACTAAGTTATCATGCAGTTTTTGTGAAGAAAACACAAATAAAACAATTTGAAAAATCGTCCCCAAAAAGGTTTTTTTGGAAATGAAGTCACTGTGACGTCATCACGTGGCCATCTTGAATTTTTTAAACATTTTCTCATAGAGCTTGATCCAATGATATAGTGTGGTAAGATTCAGCTCCCTGGCTCGAGGGACAAGAAAAACATTTAGGGGGAGCAATGACCCCAAATTAGTGAGCCAAACCAAAAAGATGGCGGCATCGTTTGTTAAAAGCATAATCAACTCTACATGGTGTGGGGATTGAGATGTGATCAGATGACATTCTCATTCTTTACCTTGAAGGTCATTTTTTAGGTAATGAAGGTCAAGAGATGTCAAATACGGATAAATCGACTATTTTTTCCAATATCTTCGTATAGGAAGAACACTTACCACATTATGGTTGGTAATATTTGATTAGGTGATTTGCGTATTCACGGATACAAAGCATTATGTGAACATTCAGTATAGTATCCACCTCTGATCCCCTTGCTATGTGTAAGTGTAGTGCCCCATTGATCTGGTTCTAATCCCCCATCCGCATGATCGAAACTTCAAACTTATCAGTTTTATAGCTCAGCTGACAAAATTGTCCGTCAACAAAGGAAATATCTGATGGCGCTCGTGATTGTTGGACAGGACCGGACTGTGACCAGCCGGAAGCTACACACAGAAACAGTTGTTAACATATATGGTATTGCTCTTGTACAAGTAGCTTGTCTACCAGTCAGATGCAAGATAAAGTGGTTTAGATATTCTTTTTGGAATTCCATAAAAATTGAGGGAGATGGGTACCCGTGTTCGTAGTCAATGGTCAGGATAATTACCTTTTACCAGGTGTCCCTAGCTGTTTGTAGTTAGATGGTCAGGAATATTACCCTTGACTAGGTATTCCTCTTTGCAGTCAGATGGCCAGGATAATTACCCCTTATCAAGGAACTGTCTTGTCACCTAACCATACCAAGGAGGCCTTAGCTTAATTTTGTCAGAAGAGTTAAACAGAATTTGATGATCAGACAATTACATATGGTAGTTGCTGGATGATTTCATCATTGAATGAAACAAAATTTTCAACCAGGGTCATAGAATTCAACATTATACAGCGAAGTTTGCCATGAAGAGATGCATATAGTCACTCTTTTGCGACGGGTTTACCAGTTGATAGCTGAAGACAGATTGAATTGTCAGTCTGGTAACCGCTAACAAACAATCCTCGATGTGGCCTCTGGTACCACCAAATGCTTGGCGACTCTTACAAGCTCTCGTTGAATCAGAAGAATTTACTATAACGGAGAATAACTCATTTGTTTAATTGTTCATGAGGTGTCCACACCAGCCAACATTAAAATTCGAAACGGAATTGTCCTGGTGTGCAATCATGAGTCGTGCTTCATTTTTGGATGGATGCCCAGAATGGCGCGACCACACATCCCCTATTACCGACTCAAGCGCTATTCGATTCATGGATCGAAGAGGAGGAATGATACCATAGTTCTGTTAACTTGAAATCGTGCATGTGAGATGTAAGCGACGCCAGACCTATTAGACCTGATGCCACCGTACTATGCCTAAATTTTTCTGCCACGTACCAGTTCTAAGAAATCTGCTGACGAATGTGTGACGATTACAAACGCGCTTTACGGTTTGCCCATGTAGCAGTTTGAAATCCGGTGTCGTGAGTGATAGATGAAGGGAGGGGTAAAATTTTGAATTCTTGGGGCAAGAGGCCTTATATGTTTCAACAAGTCTGCACAAAAGCCGTTGCCGGTATGCGAATTAGTACAGGTTTACGATCAAAAAAATTGCATGTTATTTGAGATAAGCAAAATGTTCCATATTGGACTAAATCAACGATTAACTAAATTTCTGAGGACATCTCATGGCCACCATTTGAAATCCATGTGTGAACCGTTACACCTAGGATTATATGAAGTTCACTGCAATTCAAATAAGGGATAAGTTCCTAATGAAGGAAGGGTCACACCAGAAGCTGTGTCCTCTCCCACCAGGCCTGGGAGGTTTGATGTCATCAGCTAGAGGCTGTCCTAGCTTATTATTTTAGGTTTTATGTGTGGTCCAATGAACTACATATGTGCTGCCACCTGTGCTAAGAATGTTGCAGTATGAATCACCTTCATATTTCCTGGTGGGTCAGTAAATACAATATTTAGTGGATGTATATGACAGCCATATTGGAAAATGAACTGGATATATCCAATTCACCCCAACGACTCGAAAATACACGACTATTAGATTTCTTGATGTTTTAATTCCCAGAAAATGTCTCAGCCATTCTATCCCAACAATATCACGAATTAAATAGATGTCTGGTGAAATAGGCGGCCATTATATTTTTGACATTTTGGGGGTCAAATGCACAAATACAGCTTGGCATACGCCATTTTCAGAATCAGCAGGTCCAAATTTTGTAAAAAAAAAAGCATTATACCACATTCTACACACAAACGCCTTGATATGTACTTTCCAGAGCTCTTCTCCGGTTTTGGGACTAGTAAAAAGAACAGATTTCCGACCCTGTTAGCAGGTAAATGCTCAGATGAAGCCGGCGTTCACTTCGGGAGTGTCACTTCAGTAGCCATAAAGATGTCGTATAATGCCTTGCTGTCAGATGTGCATACGCGTAGTAAATGATACCGAAAATACATATATTACATATGGCCGCCATTTTGAATTTCTCACGATTCCAATCTGATGGATAAGGATCCACAATGACCCAAGTGTGTTCAGATATAAAGTTGGAAGCTCGCCTTGTGTAACAGTTAGTAATCGCCTTGTTAAACAGTTACAATTAGTAGTTATATGTATGGGCAACTTAGACTACTTCAGAGTATGTTTTGCTTTACTAGGCGCCATATTGAATTTTCCCATGATCATTTGTACCAGTGATTATGCAAATATTTTCAAAATGAGCCCACTTGAACAAAATATCAAGTGTTAAAGATTGAGTCAGCTTCAATCTTTAATTACTAAGCTTTCACGAAAAGTTTGATAATATATCCTTATTTGAACCCACGTGACCTATTTGGCCTAAAAATGACCTTTAAGGTCAAAAGTGAGAATGTCATCCGGTCACATCTCAATCCCCACAACATGTAGAGTTGATTAAGCGTGGATGATTGCTTTTAACACGCGATGCCATCAAAAGTGTTTTTTCGTCTCTTGGCTGGCCTATTTAGTCCAGTTGACTACCTCAAAAATACATCAAGTACAAAATCAACGTATTCATATTTCTTCTTTCAATGTCTTCCTCGTGTCTACATGTAGATTGACATGGGTGTTTCTTTTTATGACCATACTTCAAGCCATTAGGAAACAAATCTGCTAAAGACTGACAAGAGTTAGAAATATTCGGTTAGACAGGGGTTAGGCGAGCTAAACAATTTCGCTATCCCTAAAGCTAGAGTGCTGAAACTTACCAAACTATATATTTGGGTCAAACTCTACTGGAAAATGTAAAAAATTCAAGTGACGTGACGTCAATTTCACAGAAGGCCTTTTTTGGACAATTTTTCGGGATTTTTTTTATTTATGTGTTTTCTTCGCAAAAACTGCATGATAAATTAGTAAATAAAAATTTGATGTGAAATAAAATAGCTTTTGTCCATTTTTCCTCGCATAAGTGCATGAATTTTTAAGAAAGATGACGAAAATATAACTTTTCTGGTATCACACATGGTCGCCATTTTGAATTTGCCCATCATTATCCTCTGCTTGGAGAGTTATTCAAATACGTTAAAAATGACTCCAATATGATAAACTACATGTACAAAGTCACGGTCTATCAGCTCCCAAGTTTTTGTCATTCCTGAGATAGGGACACAAAAAAACAACAGGAAGGGCGAGGGAATTGTCCCCACACCCACCAGGCCCTAGGCAGGGTTAAAGGAGCAGTTACGATAACATACGAAACAATTCCTTAGATGTTACGATAACGAAGCAAAAATATCTGTTTTTAGTTCTGCACAAAAAAAAATGTATTTCGTACAGACAAAATATCAGAGTTAACGCTCAGATTCAAAAGTGACGTAAAACAGCGTCGACGTTTGAAAATGACCTTTCGTCTGTTCTTGGCTTTTTCGTAAATGTATACATTTTAGCATGGATGTTTAAAATATATCTAAATTATGACACCTTAAACTAAAATAATATTTCGATGTAATAAGGACCGAGGTGGTGATTTTGAAACCAAATTCGGTTTTGTTCAAGGTGTCATATTTCAGATTTATTTAAAAATCCATGATAGGATGTAGGTCTGAACGATAAATCCAAAAACAGACAAAAGTCCAATTTAAAACGTCAGTCGGCACTGTTTTACGTCACTTTTGACTCTGAGCGTTAACAATATATAACTTCAGTATTTTGTCTGTACGAAACACAGCTTTAGTGCAGAATTAATGAAATAATTAACTAAAATAATTAACTATTTCTTCAACCATGTTGATTCATTCTACAACATGTATGATAAAGAATTTAAATCCGTTAATCTAAATTGATCAGAAATCATGTCACACCATTCAAGATCTAAACCATCTCCAGGGGTAGGGCCTATACGAAGGAGTGTCAAATTCCCGTCTATCGCTACTTTAATTTTTCTCTTTTAAACTGCGATAATCCACATATCCCTTAACGCGAAGAAATCCCCAATGGAGAATTGCATGGGTTCACAATGACATTATGGCGTCATGGTTGAAAGATCGTGGCAAACTGTCACCAGATTTTAAAGAGAACAGTTTTTGCTAATTTTGTAGCATTCTTCACATGACTTCATGTATAGGTCTAATTGGAGACGAGAAAAGAAATGAGAAAAATATAAATAAAAACACAATAAACAAAGAGACAGAAAATAGGCCGAGATTTTATCGCGGGTTTTACTATTGTTTAGAGATGTCGTATAATTTTGCTGAAGGGGCAACTTAAAAAAGAAGCCGAGCTAAATTTATCCAGACTGGTTTATATAGTCAACCCTCCTTCGTTTATCTTTAGTTCTCATGTGTCTTCTGTAATTACGTTCTATCAACTGTTAATTTGCAGCGAATTTCTTCTTCACACCCCTCGAAAAAAAATATAGATAAACAGATCATGTGTAGATTACCGTCACCTCAATGGCAAATACAATATTTGTCCCAGTATCATAGAGCATATGAGTTTATTTCCATGGCTACAGATACGGAACTAGAAATCAAAATTAAGAGCTGAAGATTTCATTGAGAAATGGGAGGTTTAATGACAGGATTTTCAGAACGACATCCTGTCGGACTCAACGAAGTTGATTCGGCTTACCAGGACACAATATCAACAGACATATACATTGTTCGTAGACCCAGTTTCGGGGCCAGTGGCCATCAACAGACTCCGGGCTTAGGGAAACAGCACGTTAGAACTCAAAGATTGGTTTTCCAACCCACATTGAAACTCGAACCAATATAATCTGTGACACCAATCACTCGGATACAGGACAGGCGCTCTAATCGACAGGGTCACACACACTTGGTATACATGCTTCAGTCTCATTAAAATAAAACTTAAATATCGCTTATGACAAAGCACCATCATATTTGCATCTCGCTTCAAATAAAACAAAAGTATTGTCACCGGAAGTTTCAATTCTGGGGATTTCTCACTGACGCTCGTGGTCCCTCTGTTGCCCACGGCCAGTGATGAACATGCTGCAATTCTGGTAGTATTATTCATATTGTCCTGGAAGACCGTGAGTTGATTAGCGTGTTATACTAACAATCACCTACATGCTCTACAAGAGGGAAAATTGTGGCACTAAATCCATTGCTCCAGGTTAAACATGTGGACACTTTCTCGGTTCACGATGCTCTCGCCAGATAGCGCAAAAGGTCCCTTGGTAAAACGTCCGATGATGTAGTGAACGGAAATTCCGTATGACGGAAAATGTCATTCGCAGGTGATCTCCCTTTAAGTCATACACGAATTCCGTCCAATGAAACGAAGAGTGTCCGTTTGTGCGGAGGTTAATCGAATTCGGCGGAAATATCGAGGATCGATAAAGTGAATACCACGGAGCAATGGGGTTAGTGCTACACGTTTTTCTCTTCCACAGCATATAGGTTTTTTTTTGTTATAACAAGCTAATCAACCCACTTTTTTCCAGGATTACTGCTTGATACCGGTAACAAAATAGCTCCAGGCCTGGGCGCCCCTGAACGGAAGTGGCGATCAAGAGTGATCATGTCAGCGGCTGGATTATTTTTTATGGAAAAGAGAGAATGGAAGTGACGACCCTTCTGGGGAGTTGTATTACTGACTGTATGTACATGTATAATCTTGATCGTGGCAGTTAGATAGTTCAACAAACAAACGAGTGAGACATTACGTAACTGTAAAGATAGCAAGCGTCAGATCCGACATTCAATATTCAGCCGTAGTCCGTGAAAGAATTTCCGCGTCAATAATCGAAGGATCTATTTCGTATGACAGTTAGTAACAATTCCAAATGTGCATGAAATAAAAATGATAGATACACAAGATGGTTTCCTACAAGACTCGACAGCATTCTATCGAATAATGTGTTTGGATGAGAGTTCGCGATTAAATAAATGACAGATATTTACAATGACTCAATAAGGTTATAAACTCTAAAGTTTAATTGCAAATGAGAACGGAAAACAATTCAAGATGTTTGAATTAGAAATGAATTATCCTGTCTGAGTTCTTAGACGGTAAACCCAGTCATTTGTATATCTTTCCACCTTCTATTTTCCTTATCCGAAATGCAGCAGGAGGGGACATCCAAGAACTGGCGTCTCTTTCACCCCTGACTGATTAACCGGATTTGAGATCTATGAGTCTTATTCAGATAACTCGCGATGCAAAGCAATTGAACAAGAATGATGTAAGCTTTTGATTTTAAATCTTCACATTGCCTCAGGCGAGCAATTTCATCCATGAGCTATTAAGTTTTCCCAAAAGCACTTTATTCATACATTGACAAAACGAAGTAGCTATATTCTCTTGCTTGCAGCATAACTAAACATTCGCATGTCGCGCATAGAACACTATCACACAAAGTCCAAGGTCATAAATTAAGTTTTTAACAAGCTTTATGGATGACTGAATGGACAAGTGTACCGGTTATATTTACACCAAAACAGAGATTAGATGTACCTGTTTATCTATATTTAGAATCTGCCCTATTTTGTCTTCTATTTCTGTACGGTGACAGGTAGAGATAGATCAAACACCGTCAAATAAAACCACCCAAAACGTAGATTCAGATAGAAGTACATACTCGATGGGAATGTCACCGGCCGAGAAAGGCTGACCGTATTCTCGATGTTGTTTGTGCTGAATGAACCCAATTGAATCATCGATCCTATACAAACAGGGCGATCTCGCTCTCTAAAATGGAGGTAAAAAATGTCGTTTTTGCTCAATTAATCAATTTACATAACGAATTCAAAAATCCTCTTAAGGCGCACAAAGACATATATATATCACCATTAAATAGTAATAAAAACTAAATTGTCATCTATCTAATTTGCATAATAATATGCCAAATATGTGTCATGCTATTGAAACAACAATGACTGGTTCCTCAAATGGCAAATTAATTTTAGGACATGGAACAATAGATAGATTAAATCCCTTGAAGTTTTGGAGCATTGGTCCAGCAGAAATCAAAAGGTATTAAGGAAAAACGACCTGTTTTACCTCCATTAAATATATCGTGATCTCACTAACCCGATAACATACAACTTCTATATGTCCGAACATCTTATATTTAAATCCTTCAGACCTCATTATAATTCAACAGTCGTCTATGTTTCATGCTATACGCATATCAACTTGATTAGATTGCATCAATTGTTCGGAACGGAACGTCGTCCATCATAATAACATTTGACATCAATAAATCAATAGAAAAAATAATTGACATAATGGCAGGGAATCAAGAGGTGCGTATCGTGGAAACCAACGGTATTTTATCATAATATAGGTCAGGGCACATCCCATGGTATTACACGTTTACATGTATCAATACATTGGGCACATCCAGTGACGTTATTTTTGTATAAAGGAAAAACAATTAATCTGTATTTTGAAAATGTAGCTTCATAGTTTACCTCATCGTGAACGCTTTTCGACACTGTAGATTCAAGGTTATCCTGACCTTGGACAGATCTCGCCTATTTCACTTCAACGTTCTCCAGACTTTGGGCAGATGTCAGAATAGTCCAATATTCTCCTCGCCATGGACAGATCTCGGCAATGTGGTTCAAGGTTCTCCTGACCTTGAGCCGAACCCGACATTGCAATTTCAAAGTTCTCCTGACCTTAGGTCTCGGCAATTCAGCTTCAGTGTTCGTCTGACCTTGGGCAGATCTCAGTAATGTAATTTCAAGGTTCTCCAGACCTTGATCAGATCTCAGCAATGTAGTTGCAAGATTCTCTTGACCTTGGAAAGATCTTGGTAAAGCAGAACGTTCCCCTGACCTTGGACACATCTCAACAATGTAGTTGCAAGGTTCGCCTGACCGTGAACATACCTCGGTAATGCAGATTGTTCTCCTGGCCATGAGCAGATATCGGCATCTTCTGGTTTCTGACACATGTCGACAATGTAGTTTCAATGTTCTCCTGACCTTGGAAATACCCCGACAATGTAGTTTCAAAGCTCTCCTGACCTTGAGTTCATATCTGCAATGTAGTTTCCAAGTTCTCATGCACATGGACAGATCTCGTCGATGTAGTTTCAATATTCTCCTGACCTTGGACAGATCTCGGCAAAGAAGTTGCTAGTTTCAATTTTCCCCAGACCTTGCAAAAATCTCGGTAATGTAGTTTTAGAGTTCTCCTGAGCGTAGACACATCCCGATAATTTAATTAGCGTAGATTATTCTGACCTTAGACACATCTCAATAACTTTATGTCAAGCTTCTACTGACGGTAGACGCTTCTCGGCAATGTAGGTTCAAGGTTCGCTTGATCGTAGACACATGTCGACAAGGTAGTTGCAAGGTTCTTCTGACTCTAAACACATCTCGGTAATTCACTTTCAAGGTGCTCCTGGCGGTAGACAACTCGACAGCCTAGTTTCAAGGTTCACCTGATATTGGACAGGTCCTGCAATGAAGTTTAAATGTTCTGCTGACCTTGGATAGATCTCGTTAATGTAGACGCAATGTTCTTCTGGTCGTAGACACATCCCGATAATTTGATTTCAAGGTTCGCCTGATCGCAGACACATGTCGACAAGGTTTTTCTGACTTTAGACACATCTCAGTAATTTACATTCAAGGTGCCCCTGGTGGTAGACACAACTCGACAGCCTAGCTTCAAGATTCTCCTGACCCTGCAACGAAGTTTAAATGATCTGCTGACCTTGGATAGATCTCTTCAGCGTAGTTCCATTGTTTCCTGACCTTGGAGAGATGTCGTCAATGCAATTTGAAGGTACTTATGAACTTGAACAGATCTCGGTCATTTACCTTCAAGTTTCTTCTGTCCGTATGCACATCAGGGCAATTTACGTTCATTTTATCTTGGTTTCTGACACATGTCGACAATGTAATTTCAATGTTCTCCTGAACTTGGAAAGACCTCGACAATGCAGAACCTCTTTTGACCGTATACTGATCTCGCCAATGCACGTTCAAGGTTCTTTTGACTGTAGACACATCTCGATAATTTAATTAGGGTACGTTATTCTGACCTTAGATAAACCTCGAAAACTTAATTGTAGAGTTCTTCTAACGGTAGACGCTCCCCGACAATGTAGACACAAGGTTCTCCAGGTCGTGAACACATCCCTATAATTTTAGTTTAACCCTACCTGGCCTGGAGAGCCGAAATGGCCCCTTACCAAACTCTCTGCGCTATCTCCGGAACGACAAAAAATGGAGAGCTGAAACTCCTTGACTTTACAGCTTATCATATTGGGGTCATTTTCAGCCTATTTGCATAACCCCCCGAGCAGAGGATCATGGGTAAATTCAAGATGGCGGCCACGTGGGGTACCAGATAATCTTTAAAAATTTTGCTTTTCCGCGATGAAAAGTGGGCAAAAAGTATTTTATTTCACATCACATCTCCTAATCTTAAGAATATCTCGGCAATATTGTTTCAAGTTTCTGCTGACATTGAGCACATCACGGCTATATATTTTCAAGGTTCTGATCTTTGATAGATCTAGCCAATATAGTTTAAAAGTTCTCTTGGCTTTGGACAGATCTGGGCAATGTGGTTCAAGGTTCAGTGACATTGGGCAGATATAGACAACGTAGTTTCAAGGTTCGGCTGACACTAGACAGATTTCGGTAATGAAAAATGTTCTCCGGACCTTGGACAGACCTCGACTATGCAGTTTCAATGTCTTTCTGTCTTAGGAGAGACCACGGCAATGTAATTTCAATGTACTTTTGAACTGAACTAGATTCCGGGTTCTTCTTAGCGTAGGCACCAAGGTAGTTTCGAGATTTGCCTGACCTTGGGCCAGTTTAGGATGATGTAGTTTCAATGACGACGGTAGATACATCTTGGTAATGTAGTTCCAGGGTTCTTCAGACCTTGGACAGATTTGGACAATGTAATTTCAATCTTCTTCTGACCTTAGAGACATCCGGGCAATGTAGTTTCAAAGATCTCTTGACCACGGGCACATATGGGCAATGTAGTTTCAAGTTCCTCCTGATCTTGGGCATATCTCGGCAATGTACTTTCCACGTTCTCCCTAATTTGGGTGCATCTCGGCAATGTAGTTTCAAGGTCCTCCTGACCTTGTACAGATCTCACCAGTGTAGATCCAACGTTCTCCTTACCGTGGACGGTTTTCGGCAAAGTAGTTTCACGGTCCTCCTGACCTTGTACATATCTCACCAATGTTAGTCCAATGTTCTCCTTACTGTGGACGGTTGTCGGCAATGCAGTTTCAAGGTTCCCTGACCTTGCAGGCACGGCGGAACAGGGGGGGGGGGGGGGCAAAAAAAAAAAAAAAGAAAAAAAAAAAAAAAGAAACAAGAAAAAAAGGCAGAAACAGATAAAAAAAAAACGATAAAGCGAAAAAACTATATCTGTATTGAATGCAGATTCTACTTTTCAATAAGTATGAGGGGCCCCCCTGCTCATTCCATAATCCCAATTAGGTCATGGTTCGTCTGTCAAACCCGAGCCATGACGGATAGCTTGTACACTACAACGAATATCAACCACTTCAACAGGAAATATTTGTGAGCTTATGATCTCTCCGAACATGCCCAACTTTTGAACGAATTAAGTATCACTCAATGTCTCCATCTGGTTGCTTTGAAGTCAGATGTTTATAGGCTTTCCGAGAAAGAGTTTGTCCTTCAGCTTCTCTACTTGTGGAGCCTCTTAAAATAAGAACATGAGTTCCTTGATAGGAATGGCATATGCCGGGTAGACAAATCGGATACACCATGCTCAGTTTGGTGTTCTGATCTGGATGGATTAGAGTTCCAATTGGAATGGCTTCACTCTTGTTATGGCATAGCCATCTCTTGTCTGCCCAGTTCCAAAAAGTATGCCATGGAGTTCCTAGGAGTTCCAACTCGGCGCAGCATGCCTCTCTGTTTGGAATGCCTTATGTCAGTTCCTAGCATGCCTCAATGTCAAGAAGCTTCCTTAAACTGACCTTTAATCTAATTAAACGGAGATTCCACGAAGGTAACCTATCGCCCCAAAACACTCTCTGTTGCATTGGTTGAGACTTTAAACGGACCGTTCCAGTAATAACTGTAGAACCCTGATCTGCCTACAAGGCCTGGTATGAAGATAGGAGTACCGGTGTACAGAACTGTATCTTGGAGAATGGCTCATTCACACTCATAAGTTGACCTGTGTTCGGCTCTCCAGCAAGCATGACAAGTAGAAAACATCGGTGTTGTTGACATGATTAAAGCTTGATGAATCTTTTGAATTAAATGATATATATTTAACATGTAATTTATTTCTACTTCCGAACATTCTCATTTTCTTGACGGGGAATATTAAAAAAAAAAGGAGAAACAACAAAACAGGCAAAATATACAGAGATTACACATGTGAAGATTTCTTGTTTTATTGCTCGGAAATATGCTACAACGCGTCTCCGGCCATCTAAGACCCCTGGAGCTTCCGGGGCCTGGGCGGCCCCTAGACCCTCGCCTATTTGTGCTGTGATAGTGGCCCCCCCAATCACCAATTGCTTCCACCGTGCCTGCCTTGGGCTGCTCTCGGCAAAACAGGTTCTAGGCTCTCCGGACCATGAACAGTTCTCGTTAATACAGTTTCAATGTTCTCTACATCATCCACGTATCTCGGCAATGTAGTTTCAAGGTCCTACTAACATGGACACATACCGGTAATTTAATTTCAAGGTTCTCCTGACGGTAGACGCTTCCCGATAACACAGTTCCGAGGTTCTCTTGACCGTAGATACCTCGATATCGTAGTTGCAAGGCTCTTCTGACCTAAGATACATCTCGATAATTTAGTATCAATGTTCTCCTGACCTTGGGACAGATCTTGATAATTTAGGTTTAATGCTCTTCTCATAATAGGCACATCTCGGTAATGTATTTTCAAGCTTTTCCTGCTCTTAAGCACAATTTGGCAATGTAATTCCTAAGTTCAGCTGACCTTTTACAAACCTTGGCAATGTAATTTCTAGGTTCGGCTGACCTTCGACAAATCCTGGCAATGTAATTTCTAGGTTCGGTTGACCTCAGACAAATCCCGGCTATGTAGTGTCAAGGTTCGGCTGACCTTGGGCAAATATTGGCAATGTAGTTTCAAGGTTCTAGGGGCCTACTGACCTTGGACAAATCTGGTCAATGTAATTTGAAGGCTTAACGTACCTTGGACAGATCTCGGCAATGTAGGACAAGATACTCCTGACCTTGGACAGATCACGGCAAAGTAGTTTCAAGGTTTTCCCGACCGAAGAGATTTCTCGGCGGTGTAGTTTCAAGGTTCTCATGGCCTTGGACAGATATCGATAATTTAGTTTCAATGTCCTTCTCACCGTAGGTACATCTCGGCAGTGTATTTGCAAGATACTCCCGGTTTCAGACACATGTCGGTAATGCAGTTCCAAAGTTCTCCCCACATTGGACAGGTGTCGGCAATACGGTTTCAAGGTTCTCCTGACCTTGGTTAGATCTCGCCAATGAAGTTTAAATATTCTTCTGGCGGACTGATCTCGTCAATGTATTTTCGAGGTACTCCTGACCCTGAACAGATCTCGGTAATTCAGTTTCCTGGTTCTTCTTTCCGTAGGTGCATTTCGGCAATGTAGGATCAAGGAAATCTGACACATGTCGGTAATGTAGCTCCAAGCTTCTCCTGGCCTTGGACACAGCTCGGCCACGTAGGCTCAAGGTTCTCCTAGCCCTGGGAACATCTCGGTAATGTGGTTTCAAGGTTCTTCTAAACTTGTACATATCTCGCCAATGTTGTTTCAAGGTTCGCCTGCCGTTGAGCAAATCTCGGCAATGCAGTTTGAAGGTTCTCTTCACCGTGGAGACCGATCTCGGCACAGCAGTTTCTGGGTTCAATGTTCTACAGACCCTGGACAAATTTCGGTTTTGTATTGTCAACTTTCTGCTGACCTTGAACACATCTCGGCAATGTATAGTCCCAATGCTTTCTTGACCTTGGATACATCTAGGCAGTTACGGAATAACTGTGTTGTATTTTAGTATTTGCGGACGTTAATGCTGATTTTGCTGTCGTAAATTGAGTTTTACCGATGCCGCGACAGTAAAACTGGCATTGACGTTAATACTAAAATAGAACGTGGTCATTCCTATTCTAATTCCACTTCTCCCTTTCCAACGGAACGTCTCAACATCCCTTCAGAATTCGTACATATTTAATGTTTTGGGTATACACGCGACGGACCCAAAGAGTTTGGGTCAAATGTCATTTTGACCCAAACATTTTGGGTCCTTTTGACCCAATTATTTTGGGTACGTCACGTCTTTTCCCAAAAATGTCAAGCTTTACAGAAAATGTAAAAAATCCAAAATGGCCGCCTTGATGACGTCACTGTGACGTCATTTTCAAAAAGAGCATTTTTGGACCATTTTTGGTCAAAATCTTCAATTTTTTTTATTTTTGTTTTTTCTTCGCAAAAACTGCATGATAAATTAGTAAATAATAATCTGATATGAAATAAAATAAGTTTTACCCACTTTTCCATACAGAAAAGCAACATTTTTGAAGAAATATGACGAAAACATCACTTTTTCTGGTACCCCACATGGCCGCCATTTTGGATTTACCCATGATCCTCTGTTCGTGAGGTTATGCAAATAGGCTAAAAATGACCCCAATATGATAACCTATAACGTCACGATGTTTCAGCTCTCCATTTTTTGGCGTTCCGGAGATATCGCAGAAAGTTTGGTAGGGGGGCATTTTGCCCCCCCCCCCCCTCCCCCAGGACTGGTAAGGTTAATGGGGGAAGGGAGGGAGGGAGGGGGGAATCAGGGGGTGTTTTTTGGTGACGCTAAGACATATGGTTTCAGTAAAATGCATAGAATCGCGTTCAATCAACATGCTGAATTTTTGTGTAATTTTTGAAGAAATAAGGCAAAAACATCACTTTTCTGGTACCCCCATGGCCGCCATTTTGAATTTACTCATGATCATCTGCTCGCGGGGTCATGCAAATAGGCTCAAAATGACCCCAATATGATAATCGGAAAAGTCGCGGAGTTTCAGCTCTCAATTTTTTGCCGTTCCGGAGATACGAGCAAAAAGCCAACAGGAGTGGGGTGGGGGGTGGGGGGGATGTCGCCCCCCCAGGCCAGGTAGGGTTAAATCGGATGGTATTAGAATGTAATTTTGAAGCGCATTATACCTGGGATCGATCCCGGTGATGTAGGCCCAATTGCCTTGATCTTAGACATACCTGACCAAGGGATCTGTACGAAACATCGTCAATTATAACTTTTGAAGGATTAATAAACCAACAGAAAAACTAACTGAAGTAATTTCATGGAATTTCTAATCTCGATATGGTTATACTTTACGGTTTGAATTCAACTTTACATTTTTTTTCATTTATTTTAAAAAAATTTATTTCTAATTCCAGATTACAGTCAATTACAAGTAAATATCTACGATACTTGACGCCATAGGTAGCATATCAATCCAATGATAATATAAGATATTGCACCAATAACAATACCGCAGGACGACAGTGATAGATAGATGTTGCGCATCATCATATGGTATAGCACTTGCACTCGCAGTATTTTCTATATTGATTGTTACAAATATACTAGTCAAGTAAGTCATGTCGGCCCAAACTTGGTTGAACTCGACGTTTGGTCCACTTACTGCATTACATTTCTGAGCTAAATATACATTTTTCAGTTTTTTTCTTAAAGGCATTAACTGTCAACACCCCCTTGGAAGACCTAGTAGAATATATATAATGATTTAAACTCATTAAAATAATATATTCAATCTGTTCTTTCTTGAATGAATGAATCAAATAAACACATTTGTTCGTTAAAGGCAAAAGCGGTTTCGGCTACTTCTTGATTTTTTAGGAATATTATCAAATATAGAATACCGTCGTTGTTGTCCTCTTGGTACTATCTGGTTTTTCACTAGAATGTTGTACATATCTTTTTACCCTTTTTTGCATCGGAGAAACATTTTGATCAGCTGTGGTACTAGAGGTGTTTGAAATTATATGTCTTTAGCCGATTTGGGTTGTCACCCTATTTCTTAATTGCCTATAAAACACAAAAGAATTGTGAGAAGTTATTTTTCTTTAAACCTTCTATGAGTGGCTCACCCGTTGCATCGAAAAAATCATTTAACATACGTACGCCTTTTTGGTACCAGGTTTTGTGAAAAAGAGGGGTTATTATCAATTTTAACGTTCTTATAATATCACAAAGGGCTTGCTAAATATTCCTGCAATGTATCTACCTTTGTTTTATTTGATAGTCTTATCCACGACTAGAATAAATGTTTCCAAAAGGCATAATGTAACTGGTCTATATTTTGTCTTAAATATTCTGTTCCAAAATTTATTATGTAATCTTCTGAAATTATTAACGAAAAGGACAGTTTTCCCGTTTGGGTTTCTAGTCAAAAATAATCAAATTTCATCCCCCTTACCATAGTCTTGTGTCACTACTTCTCTTTTTAATTTTCCAATCCGAATTTTTCAAATAAAATAAAAAATAGTGTATTTAATTTACTTATGTAAATTTCAGATGGATTCGGTAGAGACAGAAACAGATGAATACGCTCACGTATAATTAGGATTTTTAAAACATTTATTCGTCCGATTGGTGTCATATTTCTCAGACTGCTTTGCTTAATCAATGCCTGCACCGAATCAGTCTCTTTTCAAAATTTATTTTACATATATTTGCCCGATTGATGCAAGTCTCTTTACCTAATAGTACAAATCGTTATTTTCCCCCGTGTAAGTTCCGGCCGCAACACATTTCATTTTTACTATATTTCATATTTTCGATCCATATAATAGAGTTAAAAAAATATTTTTAATCCGGAAATTTGACCAAAATTGTTTATTTCTATTAAAGCTGCCTTTAAAGATTTTTCGGACCGTTGAGAATAAGGGACGTATCGTCGGCATACTGTGATATTTTTAATTCCACATTACCGATATATATTCCGTTAATATCTTTATCCTTTTTAATATCAGTATCAAAAGTATAAGATTTCAGACTTTACATGTTTGTTTATACTTTACATTTTTAATTTCCATAACCTTTCATAGAACAATCTACAATCATTTTGTCAATTTTTCATTCAAGTTGAGAACCGTTAATAACGATCATGTTAATACTGTTTAAATGGTGCTTCTGGTGTGTTAGTGATGCCTTCTGGGCGTAATTAGTGATCAAACTTCACCATAGTTAACTATAACAATATGATTCTGTCAAATTCGAAATATGTATTATTTGTATTCACTCAGTCATCCATGGTTAATCTTGGTCAGCATGGTCAAACATGGCCAGACTGTGATAGGAGGCAATACATTGTCACTCTATATTGCCAAGTACATGCATTTCCAAAACATGTTTTGCAATTTTGTTTTGATTAATTGCATAATAAATATCCGTATATACTCAATCGATGGTGTGGATGGCGGGGGGATGCTATAACTGGATAAGCTTGAATTAGCAGTTTTAAGCCGACCACCATAGATTACTGCATTGACAGTCAGTTTCAATGGAATGACCTTGGTCTTTGTTATGCCGCTTGTAACTACCATACCGGTAGGGATAACGTTCTTTTGTATCGCGTGTAAAATGTATGAACACAGTGCTCGGTGATTTATCCAGCTGTGTATGTACATTCAATAACAGCGTACTGTCAATATATTAATGTGAGTCACCAAATGCTACTATTTTTATATGTATGACCCAGATATTTTAAGAATTGATAAGGCTAAAAATACTTGTATATATACTCTGTGTCGCATTTGGCATCAACTATATATTACCATGCACCCGTATGCTACAGTTAGTATCCAGGCTTCATGGTTTTAATGACAAAACAGTTATCCCTCAGGGTATTACTTCACAGCATACACAGTCAGAAAAGGGTGATAACTATCACCCCTAGGAGGTGATGAGTTAGAGCAATCACCCTTTTTTATGGTCACCTTTAAAAATGATGCCCATCACCTCTTAAGAGTGATGAGCAATGATTGTACATTAATGGTGATGGCTCTAACTCATACATGTTTAAAGGTGATGGCCAAGTCGGATCACTACCTTTTTTCTGACTTTGTAAAATCCTTATAACACAAGACTGCGTAAAGGGTATGCCAAATGGCCCTCTCAAGCTTTCTATGGGCCTTAATGGCGCTTTTATGAAAATACCGAGATATGACCGGCCAAAATTTTATTCCTAATGATAGATGTTCTCATTTCCTGTATGAAACATGAAGGTTGATGGTATAGGGTTTCAGATAATGGAGAAATATGTTTTATTCTAATATTGCTGGTTTATTGAAATGGTTTTTCTGATTTGTGGTATACAGATATTTTTGACAACACTTCACCCATATACAAAACCATAAACTTTATATAACAAAAGTATAAAAAAACAAATTCTGACTCATACTGGGTCTATAATCGGTCATTGCCGATTGTGAGGTTTCCTTTAAGGAACCTACAATGGAAGTGCGCGCGCACACTTGCCCGGATACGTCTTCCTCAAAAGTACAATATGATATTCAACGACTGTCCGCGCTCTAAAAAAAGCAACCAAAGAGAGCGCTTCTAATAGAGGGCATCAAGATTCGAATTCACCCATTCAGTGCGCCTGTTCGACCACCCGTTAACAGACTGTAACAGTTATCGGTACATACAGTTTGCCCAGGGGAAAATAATTGCAAAACTGTTGTCATCGTTAAGTAAATTATCCCCAAAGCAGTTATCATACAGAAAGGGTGTTTGATCATCTATATTGTATGACCATGGATAGTATTAATTATAATCAAAATGAATACTGAAAATATATCATTTCTGAATTCCTAACCAAATTGAAAAAAAAAATCTTTCCTAAATAGGGTACAGCAGCCCATAGCAAACAGTTGCCATGGTAACCATATTGGTTTTGAGGTAGACCGTTGGTGATTTTGGATTTTGGTGGCCATATTCCATGATTTGGTCTGATCTGTTTTTCTTAGTATAGGTTATCTCACTTTTTAAAGATCTTTTCATGAATATAATTCAAAATTATGGCTATTCCTTGTGTTTCTGGGTTATGAATTGGAGCCTGTGTCAGTCCGCGTAACATTGCCTAAAGCTATATTACATAACTACGAATGCAAGAACACACATTATTCAAAAAGTTAAATACTATTTTGTTTTACACCAACGATCGTTATAATTTGTACATTGAGAATAACCTCACCTGATCTGACTATTAGAATTGAAGATAATGTAACAGATACTGATCGACATAAATTGTCTTTTTTTTCCAGTGTTCATTACAAACTCAAATCTGCAATTTTGTTTAATTTTCTCCATATAAAACACCATAATTGTTGTTTCATGTAATGAGGCTTAATTGCATAGATTGGCGACATAATTTATGGGAGTTCTAATGGAATACGGCCGTATCCGGTAATACAGGTGTGCGCGCGTTAACATTCGGCAATTGACTGGACACGAGATAACGTGACACACCCATGTACTGACTCCCTGTTATGAACTTATATGGCCTTATTGACCTTTGTCAGCAAGAGCTATGATGTCACCCTATGCAATTCAGCCTTGGAATATGAAACAACTATTATATTATGAAACAAGTTTTATACTGAAAGAATTAAGTTCTTTGAAACGTGATATAATATGAATATCAGGGAGAAATTGTAGTCATTATGGAGATAAGTTGTTGTGCACACTGCAGGAAAGAAAATTTATGCGGATCTATAGCCGTTTATTTTTTGCAAAGTAATCGACTAATTAAAAGAGTATAAAAGAAGATCACTGCTTCACCGCAGAATATCTGTATTATATGTGTGATATGCATGATATTTATGCATCAAAGCATGTTTATAATCTATTGTTTTTCATCCCCATATACATGTGCCTGTAAATCTCTTCCACTTCATTTACCTGATTGAAGATGGAAGCTAATTCAATTAGTCTTCATCTTCTACATCTTCACGATGATCTAGGTTTCTTTTTGAGACGGAATGGAGCAGGGCAATTCGGAGGTGGGACAGAGAGAGGGGAAATTACCCTTCATTTTACGCACTTTGACGCATTTTCAGAAAAGATTTTAGGGTGAAAATGTTCACAATTTCCTGTTCGCTAACCCTTTCAAATAGACAAAAAAAAACACTATCTTCTCGTCAGTTAAAGTCAAAGTCAACTTCGAACACCTCTGCAAGAAATGGCAACTTCAAAGATCGGTAGTTGCATCAATGCTAAGCTGAATTTTTTTAAGTTGTGGGTGTCAAACGCGGCAATTTCCGGCGCTATTAACGTTTTTATCGAAAAAGAGAGGTGGATATCACATGAAACTGATCATTAATGATCATAAATCAGATAGAACAAACACTGAGAAGAAGTTGGCACTTTGGATGGAACTGCAATTTAAAACTAGTCAGAATAAATTTGGGCCCGTGAAGGAAGAAAAGGGGGGTGGGGGACTGGTCTGGTGTATTCCCCGGACAATTATGAGATTTTTGACGCCTCTACTAATTTTCGACCCAGTTCAAGGCACGTCAGTCACAATTACTTGGAGGGAGGGGAGAGGGGCAATTTGGTCCTTGGCCACCCCCCCCCCCCCCCCCGCGGCTCCGTCGAGCCTGCTCATGCCATTCCGAAAATGTAATAAAAAAATAAAAATAAAATGCGCCTGACCACATGACCGTGAGCAGGTGATGGTATACGAACGTTTATGTTTAATTAGTCATAAACAGGCCGCCTTGCATTATTTCTTGTACATTTCCACGCGAGAACTTCTGTGCTTACGTTGATAATCATTTCATTCATCTAACCTAATTTCGCTGCATTTTTCTCCAGCTTAAAAACAGACTCGGTTATTCCTTTAAACTAGAGACGCGACTCTGTATGAAAGATACATGTAACAGATCGTTAATATGTACAGTATAGCGGTGTATCGTAATTCCATCACGTACAGCATATTGTAACTTATTAAATAAATAGAAATTAGAATGAGTACTATTTTTAAAGTTTTTGTGTAGCTTGATTGTGAATAAGCCAGGCAAATAAGATCTAGACGGAAAGTGGAATACGAAATGCCCCGCTTTCTAAATCGGTATAAAATTGACCGATGAGAATACTTGCTTATAAGATGACGTCACTGTGAAGCCAAAATGTGATTTTTATGTTACATTTTCAGGTATATCGCGTGGCGTACTGTGAGGAAATTCAGCCAGCTAGCCCCAGTGATTAATTAAATGTTTCAGAAAACGTCACGATATGAGAGCCATACTGTCTTGTGGAAGGAGAGATAGGAATTTGGGTCTGATCGCTATCTTGTATTCCAGCTATGACCTGTATTTCTGACACACACAATTATTGGGAATAAGATGAAGATGGGATGTATATTCCTCCTCGGGAATGGGAATTCTCATGCCATGATCAAGCTCATATTGGATACTTTTTCCTGTTTTGGTTATTTTCGAGGCATTTATACTCTCTGGAAAAACTTGAGTGAATTGTTCCATTCAAGTTTGAGTGAATTGTACCTGTTCACTCAAACTTCAGTTACTTTTCACTCAACTTGAGTTACTTTTCACTCAACTGGAGTTAAAACCACTCAAGTTCACTCAGCTTGAGTGGGATGAATTTCCACTCTTATG
>JAVTVY010012702.1:0-53706 GCA_036873755.1 Hanleya hanleyi
CGAAGTGCTATGCTACTGTGAACGTCAACACGACCACCTTTGCCTGGTTCAAAGTTAATTTTGCTATACAAACCCGTCTAAAAATCACTGAGGCAAAACAAACTATTTTAAAGCCTATTTATCAAGGACATTGTGGACGGCCCCTGAAACGTTGAGCCACCCTGGGGATGGATTAGTTCGAAGTGCAGTGCTACTGTGAACATATAAACGACAACCTGTGGCTGGTTCAAAGTTAATTTTACTATACAAACCCGTCTAAGAATGACTGAGATAAAACAAATATTTTAAAGCTTATTAATTAAGGACATTGTGGACGGCCCCTGAAACGTTGAGCCACCCTGGGGATGGGTTAATTCGAAGTGCAGTACTACTGTGAACATATAAACTATCACCTTTGCCTGGCTCAACGTTAATTTTACTATACAAACCCGTCTAAAAATCACTGTGGCAAAACAAAATATTTTAAAGCCTATTTATTAGGGACATTGTGGTCGGCCCCTGAAACGTTGAGCCACCCTGGAGATGGATTAGTTCGAAGTGCAGTGCTACTGTGAACATATAAACGACCACCTTTGCCTGGCTCAAAGTTAATTTTACTATACAAACCCGTCTAAAAATGACTGAGGTAGAACAAATATTTTAAAGCTTATTAATTAAGGACATTGTGGACGGCCCCTGAAACGCTGAGCCACCCTGGGGATGGGTTAATTCGAAGTGCAGTACTACTGTGAACATATAAACTACCACCTTTGTCTGGCTCAAGGTTAATTTTACTATACAAACCCGTCTAAAAATCACTGAGACAAAACAAAATATTTTAAAGCTTATTAGGGTGGAGGCTCAGTCGCTGGAGATTTGGGGATGGAGCCAAGGAAGTGCAGCACCACAAACCACCACCTGCTGCCTCAAAGTTTTGTTTAAAAATCACTGAGGCAAAACCAAATATTTTAAAGCTTAATTATTAGGGACATTGTGGACGGCCCCTGAAACGTTGAGCCCCCCTGGGGATGGATTAGTTCGAAGTGCAGTGCTACTGTGAACATATAAACGACCACCTTTGTCTGGCTCAAAGTTAATTTTACTATACAAACCCGTCTAAAAATGACTGAGGTAAAACAATTTTTTTAAAGCTTATTAATTAAGGACATTGTGAACGGCCACTGAAACGTTGAGCCACCCTGAGGATGGATTAGTTCGAAGTGCTATGCTACTGTGAACATAAACACGACCACCTTTGCCTGGCTCAAAGTTAATTTTGCTATACAAACCCGTCTAAAAATTACTGAGGCAAAACAAAATATTTTAAAGCTTATTTATTAAGGACATTGTGGACGGCCCCTGAAACGCTGAGCCACCCTGTGGATGGGTTAATTCGAAATGCGGTGCTACTGTGAACATATAAACGACAACCTTTGCCTGGCTCAAAGTTACAAACCTCGTCTAAATGAATGAAGAGTTTTAAAAGTTTATTAATTAAGCGATACGGCCCCTGAAATGTTGAGCTTAACGCGTAATACAGTTCGACTACGTGCCTGGCTCAAGTTTTACTATGACAAACTCAGTGACTGAGGTAAAACAAATATTTTAAAGCTTATTAATTAAGGACATTGTATAGCAAAATTAACTTTGAGCCAGACAAAGGTGGTCGTTTATATGTTCACAGTAGCACTGCACTTCGAATTAACCCATCCCCAGGGTGGCTCAACGTTTCAGGGCCGTCAACAATGTCCTTAATTAATAAACTTTAAAATATTTGTTTTACCTCAGTCATATTTAGACGGGTTTGTATAGTAAAATTAACTTTGAGCCAGACAAAGGTGGTCGTTTATATGTTCACAGTAGCACCGCACTTCGAACTAATCCATCCCCAGGGTGGCTCAATGTTTCAGGGGCCGTTCAGAATGTCCTTAATTACTAAGCTTTAAAAAACGTTTTTTACCTCACTCAGTTTTAGACGGGTTTGTATAGCAAAATTAACTTTGAGCCAGGCAAAGGTGGTCGTGTTTACGTTCACAGTAGCATAGCACTTCGAACTAATCCATCCTCAGGGTGGCTCAACGTTTCAGGGGCCGTTCACAATGTCCTTAATTAATAAGCTTTAAAACAATTGTTTTACCTCAGTCATTTTAAGACGGGTTTGTATAGTAAAATTAACCTTGAGCCAGGCAAAGGTGGTAGTTTATATGTTCACAGTAGTACTGCACTTCGAATCACCCCATCCCCAGGGTGGCTCAACGTTTCAGGGGCCGTCCACAATGTCCTTAATTAATAAGCTTTAAAATATTTTGTTTTGCCTCAGTGATTTTTAGACGGGTTTGTATAGCAAAATTAACTTTGAGCCAGGCAAAGGTGGTCGTTTATATGTTCACAGTAGCACTGCACTTCGAACTAATCCATCCCCAGGGTGGCTCCACGTTTCAGGGGCCGTCCACAATGTCCTTGATAAATAAGCTTTAAAATATTTTGTTTTGTCTCAGTGATTTTTAGATGGGTTTGTATAGCAAAATTAACTTTGAGCCGGGCAAAGGTGGTAGTTTATTTGTTCACAGTAGTCCTGCACTTCGAATTAACCCATCCCCAGGGTGGCTCAGCGTTTCAGGGGCCGTCCACAATGTCCTTAATTAATAAGCTTTAAAATATTTGTTTTACCTCAGTTACTTTTAGACGGGTTTGTATAGTAAAATTAACTTTGAGCCAGGCAAAGATGGTCGTGTTTACGTTCACAGTAGCATTGCACTTCGATCTAATCCATCCTCAGGGTGGCTCAACGTTTCAGGGGCCGTCCACAATGTCCTTAATTAATAAGCTTTAAAATATTTGTTTTACCTCAGCCATTTTTAGACGGGTTTGTATAGCAAAATTAACTTTGAGCAAGGCAAAGGTGGTCGTGTTTACGTTCACGGTAGCATAGCACTCCGAACTAATCCATCCTCACGGTGGCTCAACGTTTCAGGGGCCGTTCACAATGTCCTTAATTAATAAGCTTTAAAATATTTGTTTTACCTCAGTCATTCTTAGACGGGTTTGTATAGTAAAATTAACTTTGAGCCAGGCAAAGGTTGTCGTTTGTATGTTCACAGTAGCACTGCACTTCGAACTAATCCGTCCCCAGGGTGGCTCAACGTTTCAGGGGCCGTCCACAATGTCCTTGATAAATAAGCTTTAAAATATTTTGTTTTGTCTCAGTGATTTTTAGACGGGTTTGTATAGTAAAATTAACTTTGAGCCAGGCAAAGGTGGTCGTTTATATGTTCACAGTAGCACTGCACTTCGAAATAATCCATCCCTAGGGTGGCTCAACGTTTCAGGGGCCGTCCACAATGTCCTTGATAAATAAGCTTTAAAATATTTTATTTTGCTTCAGTGATTTTTAGACGGGTTTGTACAGCAAAATTAACTTTGAGCCAGGCAAAGGTGGTCGTGTTTACGTTCACAGTAGCATAGCACTTCGAACTAATCCATCCCCTGGGTGGCTCAACGTTTCAGGGGCCGTCCACAATGTCCTTAATTAATAAGCTTTAAAATATTTGTTTTACCTCAGTCATTTTTAGACTGGTTTGTATAGTAAAATTAACTTTAAGCCAGCCAAAGGTGGTCGTTTATATGTTCACAGTAGCACTGCACTTCGAACTAATCCATCCCCAGGGTGGCTCAACGTTTCAGGGGCCGTCCGCAATGTCCCTAATAAATAAGCTTTAAAATATTTTGTTTTGCCTCAGTGATTTTTAGACGGATTTTATAGCAAAATTAACTTTGAGCCAGCCAAAGGTGGTCGTTTCTATGTTCACAGTAGCACTGCACTTCGAACTAATCCATCCCCAGGGTGGCTCAACGTTTCAGGGGCCGTCCACAATGTCCTTGATAAATAAGCTTTAAAATATTTTGTTTTGCCTCAGTGATTCTTAGACGGGTTTGTATAGCAAAATTAACTTTGAGCCAGGCAAAGGTGGTCGTGTTTATGTTCACAGTAGCATAGCACTTCGAACTAATCCATCCTCAGGGTGGCTCAACGTTTCAGGGGCCGTCCACAATGTCCTTAATTAATAAGCTTTAAAATATTTGTTTTACCTCAGTCATTTTTAGAAGGGTTTGTATAGTAAAATTAACTTTGAGCCAGGAAAAGGTGGTCGTTTACATGTTCACAGTAGCACTGCACTTCGAACTAATCCATCCCCAGGGTGGCTCAACGTTTCAGGGGCCGTCCACAATGTCCTTGATAAATAAGCTTTAAAATAGTTTGTTTTGCCTCAGTGATTTTTAGACGGATTTGTGTAGCAAAATTAACTTTGAGCCAGGCAAAGGTGGTCGTGTTGACGTTCACAGTAGCATAGCACTTCGAACAAATCCATCCTCAGGGTGGCTCAACGTTTCAGGGGCCGTCCACAATGTCCTTAATTAATAAGCTTTAAAATATTTGTTTTACCTCAGTCATATTTAGAAGGGTTTGTATAGTAAAATTAACTTTGAGCCAGGAAAAGATGGTCGTTTGTATGTTCACAGTTGTACTGCACTTCGAATTAACCCATCCCCAGGGTGGCTCAACGTTTCAGGGGCCGGCCACAATGTCCTTAATTAATAAACTTTAAAATATTTGTTTTACCTCAGTCATCTTAAGACGGGTTTGTATAGTAAAATTAACTTTGAGCCAGGCAAAGGTGGTAGTTTATATGTTCACAGTAGTATTGCACTTCGAATTAACCCATCCCCTGGGTGGCTCAACGTTTCAGGGGCCGTCCACAATGTCCTTAATTAATAAGCTTTAAAATATTTTGTTTTACCTCAGTCATTCTTAGACTGGTTTGTATAGTAAAATTAACTTTGAGCCAGCCAAAGGTGGTCGTTTATATGTTCACAGTAGCACTGCACTTCGAACTAATCCATCCCCAGGGTGGCTCAACGTTTCAGGGGCCGTCCGCAATGTCCCTAATAAATAAGCTTTAAAATATTTTGTTTTGCCTCAGTGATTTTTAGACGGGTTTTATAGCAAAATTAACTTTGAGCCAGCCAAAGGTGGTCGTTTCTATGTTCACAGTAGCACTGCACTTCGAACTAATCCATCCCCAGGGTGGCTCAACGTTTCAGGGGCCGTCGACATTGTCCTTGATAAATAAGCTTTAAAATAGTTTGTTTTGCCTCAGTGATTTTTAGACGGGTTTGTATAGCAAAATTAACTTTGAGCCAGGCAAAGGTGGTCATGTTTACGTTCACAGTAGCATAGCACTTCGAACAAATGCATCCTCAGGGTGGCTCAACGTTTCCGGGGCCGTCCACAATGTCCTTAATTAATAAGCTTTAAAATATTTGTTTTACCTCAGTCATTTTAAGACGGGTTTGTATAGTAAAATTAACTTTGAGCCAGGCAAAGGTGGTAGTTTATATGTTCACAGTAGTATTGCACTTCGAATTAACCCATCCCCTGGGTGGCTCAACGTTTCAGGGGCCGTCCACAAGGTCCTTAATTAATAAGCTTTAAAAAAATTGTTTTACCTCAGTCATTTTAAGACGGGTTTGTATAGTAAAATTAACTTTGAGCCAGGAAAAGGTGGTAGTTTATATGTTCACAGTAGTATTGCACTTCGAATTAACCCATCCACTGGGTGGCTCAACGTTTCAGGGGCCGTCCACAATGTCCTTAATTAATAAGCTTTAAAATATTTGTTTTACCTCAGTCATTTTTAGACTGGTTTGTATAGTAAAATTAACTCTGAGCCAGGCAAAGGTGGTCGTTTATATGTTCACAGTAGCACTGCACTTCGAACTAATCCATCCCCACGGTGGCTTAACGTTTCAGGGGCCGTCCACAATGTCCTTGATAAATAAGCTTTAAAATATTTTGTTTTGCCTCAGTGATTTTTAGACGTTTTTGTATAGCAAAATTAACTTTGAGCCAGGCAAAGGTGGTCGTTTATATGTTCACAGTAGCACTGCACTTCGAACTAATCCATCCCCAGGGTGGCTCAACGTTTCAGGGGCCGTCCACAATGTCCTTAGTTAATAAGCTTTAAAATATTTGTTTTACCTCAGTCATTTTTAAACTGGTTTGCATAGTAAAATTAACTTTGAGCCAGACAAAGGTGGTTGTTTATATGTTCACAGTAGCACTGCACTTCGAACTAATCCATCCCCAGGGTGGCTCAACGTTTCAGGGGCCGTCCACAATGTCCTTGATAAATAAGCTTTAAAATATTTTGTTTTGCCTCAGTGATTTTTAGACGGGTTTGTATAGCAAAATTAACTTTGAGCCAGGCAAAGGTGGTCGTGTTTATGTTCACAGTAGCATAGCACTTCGAACTAATCCATCCTCAGGGTGGCTCAACGTTTCAGGGGCCGTTCACAATGTCCTTAATTAATAAGCTTTAAAAAATTGTTTTACCTCAGTCATCTTAAGACGGGTTTGTATAGTAAAATTAACTTTGAGCCAGACAAAGGTGGTAGTTTATATGTTCACAGTAGTACTGCACTTCGAATTAACCCATCCCCAGGGTGGCTCAGTGTTTCAGGGGCCGTCCACAATGTCCTTAATTAATAAGCTTTAAAATATTTGTTTTACCTCAGTCACTTTTAGACGGGTTTGTATAGTAAAATTAACTTTGAGCCAGGCAAAGGTGGTCGTTTATATGCTCACAGTAGTACTGCACTTCGAATTAACCCATCCCGAGGGTGGCTCAGCCTTTCAGGGGCCGTCCACAATGTCCTTAATTAATAAGCTTTAAAATATTTGTTTTACCTCAGTCATTTTTAGACGGGTTTGTATAGCAAAATTAACTTTGAGCCAGGCAAAGGTGGTCGTGTTTACGTTCACAGTAGCATAGCACTTCGAACTAATCCATCCTCAGGGTGGCTCAACGTTTCAGGGGCCGTCCACAATGTCCTCATAAATAAGCTTTAAAATATTTGTTTGCCTCAGTGATTTTTAGACGGGTTTGTATAGCAAAATTAACTTTGAGCCAGGCAAAGGTGGTCGTGTTTACGTTCACAGTAGCATAGCACTTCGAACTAATCCATCCTCAGGGTGGCTCAACGTTTCAGGGGCCGTCCACAATGTCCTTAATTAATAAGCTTTAAAATATTTGTTTTACCTCAGTCATTTTTAGACGGGTTTGTATAGCAAAATTAACTTTGAGCCAGGCAAAGGTGGTCGGCTTTACGTTCACAGTAGCATAACACTTCGAACTAATCCATCCTCAGGGTGGCTCAACGTTTCAGGGGCCGTCCACAATGCCCATAATTAATAAGCTTTAAAATATTTGTTTTACCTCAGTCATTCTTAGACGGGTTTGTATAGTAAAATTAACTTTGAGCCAGGCAAAGGTTGTCGTTTATATGTTCACAGTAGCACTGCACTTCGACCTAATCCATCCCCAGGGTGGCTCAACGTTTCAGGGGCCGTCCACAATGTCCTTGATAAATAAGCTTTAAAATATTTTATTTTGCCTCAGTGATTTTTAGACGGGTTTGTACAGCAAAATTAACTTTGAGCCAGGCAAAGGTGGTCGTGTTTACGTTCACAGTAGCATAGCACTTCGAACTAATCCATCCCCAGGGTGGCTCAACGTTTCAGGGGCCGTCCACAATGTCCTTAATTAATAAGCTTTAAAATATTTGTTTTACCTCAGTCATTTTTAGACTGGTTTGTATAGTAAAATTAACTTTGAGCCAGGCAAAGGTGGTCGTTTATATGTTCACAGTAGCACTGCACTTCGAACTAATCCATCCCCAGGGTGGCTCAACGTTTCAGGGGCCGTCCGCAAGGTCCTTAATTAATAAGCTTTAAAAAAATTGTTTTACCTCAGTCATTTTAAGCCGGGTTTGTATAGTAAAATTAACTTTGAGCCAGGCAAAGGTGGTAGTTTATATGTTCACAGTAGTATTGCACTTCGAATTAACCCATCCCCTGGGTGGCTCAACGTTTCAGGGGCCGTCCACAATGTCCTTAATTAATAAGCTTTAAAATATTTGTTTTACCTCAGTCATTTTTAGACGGGTTTGTATAGTAAAATTAACTTTGAGCCAGACAAAGGTGGTCGTTTACATGTTCACAGTAGCACTGCACTTCGAACTAATCCATCCCCAGGGTGGCTCAACGTTTCAGGGGCCGTCCACAATGTCCTTGATAAATAAGCTTTAAAATAGTTTGTTTTGCCTCAGTGATTTTTAGGCGGGTTTGTATAGCAAAATTAACTTTGAGCCAGGCAAAGGTGGTCGTGTTTACGTTCACAGTAGCATAGCACTTCGAACTAATCCATCCTCAGGGTGGCTCAACGTTTCAGGGGCCGTCCACAATGCCCTTAATTAATAAGCTTTAAAATATTTGTTTTACCTCAGTCATTCTTAGACGGGGTTGTATAGTAAAATTAACTTTGAGCCAGGCAAAGGTTGTCGTTTATATGTTCACAGTAGCACTGCACTTCGAACTAATCCATCCCCAGGGTGGCTCAACGTTTCAGGGGCCGTCCACAATGTCCTTGATACATAAGCTTTAAAATATTTTGTTTTGCCTCAGTGATTTTTAGACGGGTTTGTACAGCAAAATTAACTTTGAGCCAGGCAAAGGTGGTCGTGTTTACGTTCACAGTAGCATAGCACTTCGAACCAATCCATCCCCAGGGTGGCTCAACGTTTCAGGGGCCGTCCACAATGTCCTTAATTAATAAGCTTTAAAATATTTGTTTTACCTCAGTCATTTTTAGACTGGTTTGTATAGTAAAATTAAGTTTGAGCCAGGCAAAGGTGGTCGTTTATATGTTCACAGTAGCACTGCACTTCGAACTAATCCATCCCCAGGGTGGCTCAACGTTTCAGGGGCCGTCCACAATATCCTTGATAAATAAGCTTTAAAATATTTTGTTTTGCCTCAGTGATTTTTAGACGGGTTTGTATAGCAAAATTAACTTTGAGCCAGGCAAAGGTGGTCGTGTTTATGGTTACAGTGGTACTGCACTTCGAATTAACACATCCACAGGGTGGCTCAACGTATCAGGGGCCGTCCACAATGTCCTTAATTAATAAGCTTTAAAAATATTTGTTCTACTTCAGTCATTTTTAGACGGGTTTGTATAATAAAATTAACTTTGAGCCAGGCAAAGGTGGTAGTTTATATGCTCACAGTAGTACTGCACTTCGAATTAACACATCCCCAGGGTGGCTCAACGTTTCAGGGGCAGTCCACAATGTCCTTAATTAATAAGCTTTAAAATATTTGTTCTACCTCAGTCATTTTTAGACGGGTTTGTATAGTAAAATTAACTTTGAGCCGGGCAAAGGTGGTCGTTTATATGTTCCGAGTAGCAATGGACTTCGAACTAATCCATCCCCAGGGTGGCTCAACGTTTCAGGGGCCGTTCAGAATGTCCTTAATTACTAAGCTTTAAAAAAATTGTTTTACCTCAGTCATTTTTAGACGGGTTTGTATAGTAAAATTAACTTTGAGCCAGGCAAAGGTGGTGGTGTTTATGTTCACAGTAGCATAGCACTTCGAACGAATCCATCCCCAGGGTGGCTCAGCGTTTCAGGTGCCGTCCACAATGTCCTTAATTAATAAGCTTTAAAATATTTGTTTTACCTCAGTCATTTTTAGACGGGTTTGTATAGCAAAATTAAGATTGAGCCAGGCAAAAGTTGTCGTTTGTATGTTCACAGTAACACTGCACTTCGAACTAATCCATCCCCAGGGTGGCTCAGCGTTTAAGGGGCCGTCCACAATGTCCTTAATAAATAAGCTTTAACATATTTTGTTTTGCCTCAGTGATTTTTAGACGGGTTTGTATAGCAAAATTAAGATTGAGCCAGGCAAAAGTTGTCGTTTGTATGTTCACAGTAACACTGCACTTCGAACTAATCCATCCCCAGGGTGGCTCAACATTTCAGGGGCCGTCCACAGTGTCCTTAATTAATAAGCTTTAAAATGTTTTCTTTTAACTCAATCATTTTTAGACGGGTTTGTATAGTAAAATTAACTTTGAGCCAGGCAAAGGTGGTCGTTTATATGTTCACAGTAGCACTGCACTTCGAACTAATCCATCCCCAGGGTGGCTCAACGTTTCAGGGGCCGTCCACAATGTCCTTAATGGGGCGTACTTGTTTAATTTTACCCTACCACGCCTGGACTATTTGTATCCTTCCCAGACCTGCCCAGGCACGCCACCCCCACACCCTTTTCTTATTGAATTAGGATTCTGAATCTTTCCACAATATATTTTGGAGTCAATCTCAATCGTAAAATGCAAAAAAAGTACAAGACGGCCGATTTGATGATACCACAGTGACGTCATATTCCAAACATATGACGTCACAGTCACGCCATATGTTAAAAACTTCTTTTTTTGCTCGATTATTTTTTTTGGTACTAATTTCTCCGAATAAAACTACGCAATGATTTAGGAAATGATTATCTGATGCGAAATAAGATTGTTTTTGACACTTTTCTGTACAGAAAAGCAAATATTTTGAAGAAAAACTACGAAAATACTTTTTGGGTACTCCCTCATGGCAGCCGTTTTGAATTTATCCTTTGTTATTTGATGCTTTGAAGGTCTTGTAAAGAAGCTTAAATCGGCCACAATTTGTTATGCTAAAAATTCACGGATTGTGATCTCTTACTTATCTCGTCTCGGAGTTACTATGGATAGTTTGGTAGGGGGTCATAATGTACTGCCTCCCCCTCCCCCCCCACGACCCGGTAGACCTGGTTTTCCAGCGTGACACCGGGATGTGTCTACATAATACGTAGATTAGTAAACATTTCGACTGATCTTGTTTTTCATTCGGGGAATGTTCATCAAGCTTTTGACAAAAGAAACTTGCTTTCATCCTCTTCCATGGTTTGCCTAACTTTTCATGGCACGTAACATGGACAGCGTTAATTTTGGACGGTTTCAATCGCCTACGCACAATCTTATCAGTGTCATATATATAGTTGTTCGACCTTTTTCGATATATTCAAATTAAAATTATATATAATTATATATTCGATTTATATAAATGTCTGTGAATACATGCGAATATGCGAATACACGGGAAATTGTTTGTGAACAAGCGGCAATATATTCTTGCATGAAATGCAGCTTTTACTGAGGGCAGTATGTCTATACGTATATACACTCAAGGCTTCGAAAAATCTGACGAATCGACGGCCGTGGATTCGCAAATCGACGGCCGTGGATTCGCGAATCCAAGGCCGCCTATTCAAAACTGGAATTGGACATCGGTGAATATGTGGCCGTGCATTCGCGAATGCACGGCCACATATTCACGCATGATTTTGAATATGAATCGAATCTGAATCCGTTGCTAACTTTACCAACATCATTAACATTCAAATGTTTAAATGTAACTCGCAAATGCATGCAAGTATTGCACGAAACGCAACTGTGTTTATTGCTAAAACTCTGCCATTTAAAATATGCAAATACACTCTCCACACGTCTGTCTCGTGTTATTTATCGGTTTAACTTTCAGCGAAGAGAGTATACTGTTTTCAGATTGGCCCCTGTTCAAGATTGTCCGGAATTTGTTAGGCGATTTGTTACGCGACAAGACATTTTGTCACCATGTTTTTATAACAAAAGTATCTCCATTTCCAAACCAACAAAACGACGTATATTGTATAGAATACCACTACTGTATCAATGCAATGATCTACGCAATTGTTTGTACCACCTTACACCAATCTTACTTCATTCCTATAGTTCTCCTATATGCGGTGTCCCTCCATATATATGTAATACGGCACGTTTTTGTTATTGTTTTATACAGTACGTGTACATATATTAATTTGATTTTTAGACATGACTGATACAGTAAACATTGCCTCAATGAATTGCAGAGGGCTTGCTGATAAAGTGAAAAGATGTGATGTGTTTCATTAATTTCGAAAGAATTTTTTTTTCAATTATATGCCTCCAAGACACCCATACAGACCCCAAAATGGAAAATATTATTAAAAACGAATGGGGATTGGACGCCTGGGTGAGCCCCTTCTCATCACAAGCTCGAGGTGTAATTATTTTATTGAACAATAACTTTGAATACAAAATAAAAGAAATACAGAAAGACCCTTTGGGAAATTATTTGATTATTAATATGGAAATACACGATATAGTCCGGTGGCTTAAGGTCAAGATCGTGACTGACTGGAATAAAGCCCCATATTTTGCAGAGAGGCTCATTTGGGCATAAGGATTGATATCAGAAGGGGTGCCCATTTCCTCAGGAGGTGGAAAGCCCTTAATTTGCATAAATCCAATATGGCCGCCATAATACATACAGTAGCCTCCTGTTGGCGACTATTTGACAGCTTGAATCGCCTTTTTACATGATATTCGCTTTCTATGAGCCTGACGGACTCAAGAGGAAACTAATAACGATAATTGGAAACTGTATTACCCGTTGAATATCCAATATGGCCGCCAGAGCGTCACCAATATTGGTATTATTGCTATACACATGTATGGGTGTTTGTCTATGTGCTAATATATATCATATATATTTATAAAGTCTCCATTGAGAGATTTCTGTACATGTAGCTCTGTTATGATTGACTAGATCAAGCACGCATGAAGGTTATTGGCTATTTTCTTTTCTATAGATATCCAATATGGCCACCAGCGCCCCATCCCCAATGCTGAATTTCTGTACTAAAGAAAAATCTGTTTCAAAGGATGAAACTTCAGGTTATCGTACATGCCACGGTTGTGAACTACATCAAATGTTGCCAATTGGATTCTTCCCGGCTCCTTACATGTAAATTAGCATGTGTAAATCCAGCGACAAAGCGAGTTACTCTTCCAACACCGGTTGGAATCAGGCTAAAGCTGTGCTAAGTAACTACCCTGAGGTAGATTTACTTGTTTCACAACCGGTTTCGATATTTGGCACTTGAGAAAATATGCCTTTACTGTCTCGCGTAATCCTTCACCTGCTATGCAAAACCGTGTGTTGATGGCAAAAATCTATTTAGATGATGCCTTCCGCATTTATGTATCGGTGCCTCTCGATGGGATGCTCTACATCCTGTAGGATATTAAAGAGCTCAAGTCATTCTCTGCAATCGGCTATGGCTACAAAATTTGGCATATCAGAGGTGATCCACATACTGGACGACTTCATGTTCGTCGGTGCAGATGGCGCTAGCCAAACTTTTACTTGTGTGAGTATTTGGGCATTCCAATCAAACATGCTAAGACCTACTACCCATCAACTGCTATGGTTATGCAGGGGATTCAACTGGACTCCAGAACTATGAAAGCATCATTTCCAGAAGACAAAATTCATAACCTGAAAAACATGCCGGGTGAATTCTCGCGACGCAAAAAAGGTAACACTTGTGGAACTGCAGTCTCTCATTGGCTCGCACAATTTCGCCTGTAAAGTCGTCGTGCCCGGCAGGGCATTTCTCCGCTGCCTGGTAGAATTTAACAAAAGTTGTATCACAGGCTCCCCATCACATTCGCTTGAATAAAGCTAAAGCCTATGTTAATCCCTGGCTTGCATTCCTGGAGTCTTTCAACGGAAAATTAATTTTTTTTCTCCAAATTGGGTATCAAATTTCGACGCTGCTTGTACCTTGGTTTTTGCGGCTATTTTCGGATCCTCGTGGATAGACCAAGAATCACCAGCACATCTTGCCCATATCACGGTCAGGCAATGCTTGCCGTGGAAATTTGAGGCCCTAAACTGGCAAATCATAACGTCTCTTTCTTTGTGATAATATGGCCATGGCTGAAGTAATCAACCACCAGTCTTTCATTGCTGATGCAATTAATGCGTCAGTTAGTAGTTGCCTGCCTTCGAAATGACATTCTGTTCAGATCAAAACATATTTCGGAACAATCTTATTCCTGACAAACTCTCGTGGTTACAATTTCAGGAAGCGCTGTCTCTAGCTCCTTGGCTCAATCGCTCGTCGAAACCCAATACCCTGTCTGTTGTACTTCTGACGGCGTCCCTTGCTGAATCTTCTTTGAAAGTATACAAGCGCGCATGACTATATATAGAGATTTCCTCAATAACACTGGTCAGTGTGCCAGTAAGATATTCCTCATCTCATCGTCACAGTTGGTTTCCTTCAAAGCATTCCTGCTTTTCAACAAGTATGCACCTCCCACAGCCCATACATTCGTATCGGCTATCAGTTATGCGCACAATCTGGCTGCAGTATACGATCCTGCGCAGTTATTTCTTGCCAAAAAGCTACTTACGGGCATGTCAAAATTACACGGCCAGATACTAAGGATATACTCCATAAGGTATTTTATGCTATACCCCACATTGTATCCATGTAATTCTTTTACGAGCAATGATTTTGGTAGCATTTCATGCATTCTTACGCGTTAGGTGAACTGACAGATCGTTCAGAACAAGATTGCAATAGCAATGTTCTTTAATACAACAATGCCTCTTTCTCCGATCTTTCTGGCCCGTTACAAAGCATGCACATTATTATCCGCAACTTCAAACATAACATATCCCATAAACCAATTCATTTGTTTATACTGATAATATTAGATATTGTCTAGTTCAAACAATTCGTGCTTATTTTCGGTTACATATTTCACATCCAAGGCCGGGTCCCTGTTCCAATTTCCAGAGGATGCGCCCGTTTCAGCTGCCTATTTCTCAGCTCATGTAAAAAAGGAATATCTTTAATCGGCATTGATTCTCTAGGCCATAGTTTTCGCATTGGCGCCGCTTCATCTTCAGCAGCAGGAATCCCGAATAACATATTCAAAAAGTATAGATGGAAGTTTAACGCTATATAAGTATGACACATTTCACTTCGTACCTATGCATTGTCCATTCACGGGTTTCATTGGTAGCCCCAACCAATTTATTGCATAAATAAGGATCTGGTTCAACTTGACCCACTTTGGCAAATTTCTGTCAGGGGCTGCCGTGCCATCTGAGTCAGAAATATATAATTATTTTCTAATATTTACTGTATACTTAACACCAAGAAAAATATTAAGAAAAAATAATTCAAAATTTCAGATCGAAAATTCGTCAAAATTTGACAATATTTTGGTTCTGACGTAGGTGTAACGTCATTATGGCGGCCATCTTGGATTATTTTGTATTTTTCGCTAGACCTTTGCCAATACTATTCGTGTGGAAATTTTCAGACTCTTACCCCAGAGGATGGCGAATATATGATGTTTTGAAAATCGTTGGGATAAAAATTGACATTCATAGGTGAAAAATGACCCTGGGCCCCTAATGGGCCACATATTGTCTCCTGGGCCTCAAAATCGGGGCACCCCTTCTGATATTGTTCTCGGTGCCTCTGACGACGCGTGTGCCAAATTTGGTGCTTTATTCCACTCTGTCACGATAAAGTGAAAATCTGGCCTTAAGCCACCAGACTATCTGGCCTGAACGATGAGTTAACTGGCATTTTCCTTTCTGGCCTGGACGATTTGGGAACTGTCCTGGGGTGGGGCATTTCGGTCCACTAGATATTTTTTCTAATCTCTTGAACTAGCTAGGAAATTGAAACTTATATGTACCACATACATATATACTTGTGTTCAAGATGGTTGCCAAGATGACGTCATACTGACTTCATTTTCAACAAAAGCATTTTTCGACGATTTTTCTTGGTAAGATTTTTCGAATTTTTGATTTATGCGTTTTCTTTGCAAAATGATAAATTAGCAAATAATAATCTGATGTGAAATAAAATAGTCTTTGCCCACTCTTCCTCGCAGAAAAGCAGGAATTTTGAAGAAAAATGACGAAAACATAACTTTTTGTACCTCACATGGTCGCCATCTTGAATTCATGTAAATGAGCTAAAAGTAGCCCCATTATGATAAACTACCAAGATCACGGAGCTCTCAAGTTTTTGCCTATCCGGATGTGGGGCAGGAAAATAGGCAGGTTAGGGGTAAAGTTAGCAAAATTATGATTATGTAGGGATTATGGTCCTTTCTTCAAGTCGCAAGGCATATTGATGCATATTTACCAGAGTTATGCCAGTTAGGTAACTGCCTAAATAAATCCTCCACGATGTAGCAAATGCCACAATCGAAATGAATTACCTATAAATTTACACTAGAATGTATGACTCATTGATCGGGGAGAATCATTTGTTCAAAATTGATATCGCGGAATGCTGATAAATATATAGTTGTAGTTTTTATATTAATATAGCACTTTGATTCCATGCCGGATGTTCCACTGCTAGATTTCGAAGAAAATAACATGATTAAGGTGCTGGAGTGTTGCGATACAGCAATTTTGAACAGTATTAAAAGTGCCACTGGGGTAGCAGCGCGGTAGCGATTAATGCATTGAGCTGAAATGAAACTACCGAGGATAGGAGAGAGGGGGGGGGGGGCAAATTAGGGTTTAACGTCGCGTTCAGCAATATTTCAGCTATATAGCGACGATCTGTGGCAGCTTGATGTTTACTGAAACCGCTACTGTGTCTATCGTGCTAAACTTCGAGAAAATCCGTCAACAACTAAACTCTGGGGGAGACCAAATCGATGGGAATGGGCCGTATGGATTCACCAGCCAAAAGCAGCAAACATTTTAACATATATCATTCTGCAAAATCTTGAACTTCTCCACATAAACGCAATTTTGTAGACGAGCTTTCGATCATCTTACCAGAACCCGGCAAGCGGATTGAAAGCTCGCGTGTATTAAATTAAGTGAACGTTTATAGTAATATTAAAGTACGTGTATGAGTCTAAAGCAGAATAGTACGAATGTTGTCAATCCATAGTTTTTATTAATTTTCAATTAACCAAACGAGCCTTTCTTAGCACCTGGTCTGGTCATACCTCGAAAAATATTGAAACTTCTTCTATGTAACATATTCCTTTTTGTTGCATATTTCATCTCCCAGGATAAAAATAATATCTTCTAAATACCGTTGGGATGGCAAAGATTGTCCTGGGGATTAGTGTCCCTTCTCATATATCGTTTTCTATTGCAACTAAGGACGGACCCTTATCTCCAATGTAGAGAAAAATGTCCTAGCTATGTTAAAAGATAGGACACTCACAGCCCCCGGACATTCCTAGCATCCACACCGGTACTCTTGAATATTCTGCCTCTACGAAAGCTATAATATAAAATGTATCACATAGTTTCAACCACGCAGCTTCTCATCACTGCAGACAGCTTCCATTTTGGTAAGGAAGAAGAGCGCTTTGCTGATGTCTGTTGGTATCCGTTTCAGCCTTTATCAAGTAGTAAGTACTGAAAGTACTGAATTTGTTACCAGTTCTACATGTTGTTTCCACCCAGAAAATGAAGGTATGTAAGGTTTTGTTTGGACACCAACAAGTTTTTTCATCCGATTTATGTCTTGCTTTTAACACAATTAATGTCTCTTTTAACGGCATTATTCACAGCCAGATAAAAAAGGTGATGAATTTGAGCCATCACCTTGAATGGTGCCGACCATCGCCTTTCAAGGGTGTTGATTCTGCCTCATCACCCTTAAAAGGTGATGACCTAAATTTACAGTCATTTTTGATCACTCTTCAGTGCTCATGGCTATCATTTTTTAAGACGACCATGAAAAGGGCGATGTTTCTAACTCCTGACCTTTACGGGGTTATAGTTATCACCTTTTTCAGGCTGTGTTTCTGTTGATAAAAATTTACGCTTCCGTCGAACTGTTCAGAACAAATGTATGTTGAATATATTTTACAACATCGTGAAGCGTGAAGATACATTCTGTTTAGAATGTAAGAATGACGTTTGCTTGGAAATGAAGAAAAAAGTTACTTCTTTCTCACATTTTTTATTACGAATAAATCTTCACATGAATGTCATTTGTGGCAGGAAATTGGCTGTTGAAATGACGATGATAATTTTCTCATATCTACGAATTTGTGTAGTGCCATTACGTGAGCTAAACTCTAGAAAATCGAACGCACTACAACATGTACGATCCATAATATATGTACGAGTGATTTCCCGAAGCGAATTCGCCAAAAACAAAACGACGGCTAGATATCATAGTAATATAGCACAAGTCCTGAACTAAATACGCTTTCTGCTGACAATATCAAGTTCATGCTATACCAGTAACCTGCCATGTATTAATACAAGCACACCGAAAATCCACTTATGTGTGACCCCCATATTACCACTACTAATTCTTAATGACACAGAAATGGAACTTAATCCGCTGAATAATATCGAACCCTCATAGAAAAAAGGGGCGTATATGTGACCGATTTTTCGTGCAGCCAGGCGAAATTTTCTTGCTTCAGCGAATCACACAGTTGACACGAACGTAACTCTTTTTAGTCGAGAGCTTCTGTAAGGCGAGGTCACTCTAATTAGCTTAGCGTAAATAGTGAACTGTCACATGCTCTCCCTCGAAAATCTATCATTTTCTCATGATACTTCACTAACGTCGATGAACGGAAGTACAACGTCGTACATTAATAACTGTTATCCAGTCAAATGTCAATATTTACAAAGTAACCGACACTGCTGACCGTGAAAGATGGTAGGGGTTAGAGAGACCCCTGTCGTAGTACGAGTGCTTCTTCGAAGCTGTGTCTCTAGTGGCTGGGCGGTTACATGAGTATGCCGGCGACGATTGCCATGTTTTGCATAGGCTGCGGGTTGCAGAATGATACATGTAGGATATCCTTGATCATCAGTGTCTCTGCTTGGTTCCGTCCCGTTAACAGGTTGAGACACCGCCGTGGTTCCTTCTCTATCAGGACATCGCCGAAGTTCCACCGTAGTAATCTCCCTACGCCCAGTGAGCTTGATACGTCCAGTTTCATCGGTCAACTGTAATGTATACACACCGTCGTGGTGATCCAGAACTTTGTAGATCTTTGGTCCAAAATCGGTCAGTGATTTTACGACGCGCATATACAAGAATCCTCATCTTGATTGGGGCATTTCATGGCGCCGTTTCCTAGCAGCATACTTCGCTTTCAGTTGTCTCTGCAAATGCTGGCTGGCCTGCTCGGGTCGCGCTTGATGGACGGATACCTACTCCCTGTAGATGTCATCACCTTCAGTGAAGTGATCATCCTGCTGTACTACACATAGGAGTTCATCCACAGGGAGATTAACCTCTCGCTAGAATAACAAAT
Organism: Hanleya hanleyi; assembly: GCA_036873755.1. NCBI lineage: Eukaryota > Metazoa > Mollusca > Polyplacophora > Lepidopleurida > Hanleyidae > Hanleya > Hanleya hanleyi. The sequence continues at coordinate 19,080 of JAVTVY010012702.1, forward strand.
AGTATGGTGTGTAACCAGTGCTGGCGTGCGGAGTAGCATTGTACGCAAAACACAGTTCTTGCAAATGATCTGGCCAGCGTCGTTTCATGTTTTCCGGCAACGTACACAACGCATTGTGAATGGTTTTGTTAAAACGTTCTGTTTGCTCTTTTCCTTCGAGATGGTAGGGCATAGTTCTGCTTTTACGAATCCCGTATAACTTGCATAGCTCTGCGATAACATCCGCCTCAAAGTTACAGCCTTGTTCGGGTTGCAGTCTTTGAGGTACGCCGTAACGAGTAAATCATTCACGTAGGAGCACTTGAGCAACTGTAGGAGCCATTTGATCACGAGCAGGAACAGCGATAGTAAATTTCGTGAACCAATCTGTCACAACGAGGACGTTTTCCATGCCTTCAGCTTCTTCTATCCTTGTGAAGTCCATTGAAAACAATTCTAGTGGCTTTGTCGCGAAGAGTCTTTCCAACGATATTTGGAGATATGTAGGGTCCCTTTCACGAGTACACCTTTTACAGCCTTTCAGATAAGTTTAGACCTGTCTCGCGATCTCAGCAAGCAGCTGCTCCTACGGTATTGATCTACACACAGATGCTCGGCAGCGCTGCACCTTGCAGCTCTTCCAATAATGCGGTACTCCCAAGTATTCCATCTATCTGACTTCAAACAGTGTCTGTCATACTGCCCATTCCTGGCAGCCGTGATTAGTCATCTGCTGCTGTGTTTGACCGTCCAGACCGAAATCGGAATGTAAAATATAATCCGGCTATGGCATTGACCCATCTTTGCTCCAAATCTGATACGTTGGTTTTGTACATCAGGTAGGTTATCGAATTAATATCCGTGTAAATCACAAACGCTGCACCTGTCAGGTAAGGTAGAACCTTGTCGCACACCTCCCATTTCAAGGCCAAAAGTTCAATGTTTTCATTAGCCGGGTGGTCTTTCCGGATGATGATTCCCCTAGAGGTATATGAGACGACTCTTGGTTCACCATCTTGTACTTGGCTCAGTATCGCTCCTAAGCCACAAGGACTGGCGTCAGTCTCCAGAACAAATGGCTTTGAAAAGTCGGGAAATGACAAGACAGGAGAACTGGTTAGCTTATCCTTAAGAGACTGGAATGCTCCCTGGCACTTATCAGTCCAGAAGTGAACAATTTTACAGTCCTTGGCCGCTTTTCGATACCGTTGCTTGCTCTTGAAATCTCCACACTTACTTATTATCTCATACAGTGGTGAAACAAGAGAAGCGAACCCGCCCACAAATCGTCGATAATACGGTGCGAATTCGAGGAATATAAATGCTGTCTTAGGCCGGTCTTCTTCTTGAACCTCAATCAGATTGTATGCAGATTTCAAATCCATCTTCGAGAAATAACGCGCACCAGACATCAGATTCAGTTATTCTTTGATCCTGTGTATGAGGTAGACATCGCACACCGTTTTTGCATTCATCTTCCAATAATCTTTGCACAGTTGAAGTTCGCCGTTCTTCCTGCGCTCCATAACTCGACTCACTGTGCCTAATAATTCTCTGATCCAAGACATCTTGAACATGCGACTTGACTTCCCCTTCTGGATTTGGAGGTATCTTGCGATAAGGCATGGATACAGGGATCTCATCTGTAATGTGAATCCAATGTCTTGCTGTCTGCGCCTTGCCTAACCCAGAGAAAACACATCACCATGCTCCTTGAACAGATTTGTCGCCCCCACAAGTTCTTCTGTAGTTCCATCAAAGTTATTGAACCGAGGGGTAAGACGAAACCGGAAATGTCCACCAAAGAAACATCAGCTCCTCTGCTAATATACAGTCCAGCGTTATACCCATCCTGTTCCGAGGGGATAACCACATGTCTTGATCTGTCGCAATCATGAATTCCACGTACACATCTGAGAGAGTAGGAGCTACCACCAATTTGCCACCCACTGGCTGCTGACACAAAGACTCAATGAGAATGTGTTTCTCTGCCCGCACTCCTGTGCATCTCACTCTAGCAAAGGTAGATGCAGGAATCAATACTTCATCTCCTGTAGTGCGAGCGAATTTGGACCTTTGCTTCGGCTGGTCACCAGTAACAGTTTGTACTGGCACTGACTGAAACTTAAAAATGTGACCAAGAATATTCATCTCCATGAGATCCTGACGCCTTGTACTACATGTATTTAGACGATCTGGATTTTTTCCACCAAACTTCCCACATCCTTAGTGATTGTATCCCATATTCTGTTATTGTCTCAGACAAAGTTTGTGCCGATTATCATGATTATAGAATCCACTCATGCATTGTGGTTTTGATGCATGACTGCCAAAGACAGCTTTAAGGATTCTAAACAGCCCATCTGTGGTGTCCGGACTCTGATGTCGAATTTCTCCTTATGTGGTTCCTTGAAGATAGTTCCGCAAAAACAACACACCAGCTTCGCCTTCTAACTGTTGTGAAGATAGTTTCGGCCTTTCAATCCATATCAATGGATCTTCCTTCCCACTGTTGTAAGGCAATTTAGCTGGTGGTGGCAGTACTATTCTAGTTGGGACACGCTGTTCCTGAGCCTCTTACCTACAAGTGCCAGCTGCTACAGCCAACCGCAGCTGTTCCATTTCCTGCCGAAGGCACCAACATCCACCGCTTCAGTTTCAGCCACCTTGTTTTAGCACAAGCGTTGATACGACTCGACCCTGTTTTTATTCTAATATGCCTGGTAGCTGTTTAATAACTTCATTTGATCCCACTTCTGACACAACAGTGAATGGGGGGTGAACCAATGGTATGTTCGATCCTTGGATCAAAGGAAGAAAACACTTATTTGACTGCCCCCCTAGTGAACTTTTCTCTGCTGCTCCGAAACGACAAAACCGAGGAAGCTGAAACTTAGTGACTTTTAAGCTTATCTTATTGGAGTCATTTTGAGCCTATTTTCAATAACCCCCGGGCAGCGGATCATGGGTGAATTTAAAATGGCGGCCATGTGGTATCCGCGAAAGTCGTGTTTTCCAATCTTTTCGCTCCATTTCTTCATATTTTCCTTGCCTTTTCGAGAGAAAAATCTGAAAAATGAAAATTTCTAAAAATCGACCCCAAAAGGCCGAAAAATGGCCTCCGAGAAGATTACGTCATTGTGACGTCATCATGGCGGCCATCTTGGATTTTTTTACATTTCCTGGTAGAGCTTGAACCCAAGTTACTGTGTGGTAAGTTTCAGCGCTCTAGGCTTAGTGGTAGAGAAAATATATAGGGGAGCACTTTCCTCCCCCCCCCAGGCTGCGATACACCCCAAATCGCCCAGGCCAGGTAGGGTTAAACCGACCGATTAGCACCTAACAATGTTTTTCTTTAATCGGTGCACATTTTCTGTTGTGAAGTGAAAGGTAGATTCACCGGACGAGCCCCTGTGAATAAACAGTCAAGAATGAAAGCCTGACTGAGATGCATACATGTACTCTGTGAAACGAATTAAGAATTCATTTCGATAAAGAATTATGGGTCAGGACTTTATGTAAAGAACAGCATGTCTCGCTGACATCATTTGACCGCCTATCTCTTGCAAAATACTTCTTTGTGTTTGTTTTTTTGTATTAGCTGGGCTGGGTAGATACTTCATGTCTGAAGCTATTGTCTGAGTCTTGTGCAGCTGAAAAGGCTCACATCTAGACATATTGTTGTCCCCAGATTTGGTTATTGCATGCATTGTCTCGTGATTCTTACACGGAGTATGAACCCTGGGCTGACAGTTGTTCCGCTGTTTCTGACATTTAATGTTGTCTCGGAAAAAAATCAACGGGTGAACCTGGGACTGTATTCGTGAACTGGGCATGTACATGTTAAAAACACGCACTGTATACAGAACTTCCATCTTCCCTCCCTCACTCCTTCCCCTGAATGAGATATTCCAAAATGACCTTTTCCAATCGAGTTTGCTATGTATGCCAGAAATTGTGAAACGATGAAAACAAGATGATAAATTGGCATGTGCGGTACCATAGCGGTAACGATCAAAATAATTACCCAGATGTCCGTTGGGTAAACAATTAGTGTGCAAATATATGTACATTTCACTTTTTACCATAGGATGTACAGTATCATTACAAACACAATAGAGAGACTTTGACCGACAAAACCGCTTTAACATCGCTGCATGTTTTGTATGCTTAAGCTGAATAAACCAGACTGATGACACATCTGTGATGTCCTATTCTAAAAGAAAAGCTTAATTTTTTGCGCAGATTTATTGAATTTCAGAATGCAATACTTCTGTGTATTTTATGCAAAAAAAAAATGGCAAAAAAGACGAAAAGGCAACTAATCAGTCATACATTAGTGTCCGATTTTAAGCAGACCCCAGTAGGCTAACATATAAAATCATGGAGGATTACCTCTTAATTTTGAGCTGTTCGGTAGAGAGGATAAACAAAATGTGGTTGGGTAGGGAGCTGGGAAGGGAATTTGCAGGTTAGAATACAGAACATGAAACAAGGCCATCTTGAGGGAATCAAAGACGTTGGAGATGCATATACCTACACAATAGATTGTGCAGGTAGCGAGACCATACATCGATATAGTCATACTGTACCAATACAATTCTCCAAAATACAAGTCTAAATTAACAGCAGTTGGATAAATAGTTTCGTTCCAGAAGTTGAATCAACTCTACACCTTGCATGCATGAACGTACACCGCGAGTTTAATTTGTATGTGAGTTGCCTCGAGAGGCTTTCCTGGGAAGTCATATGGTTGCTTTCAGTCGCCAGGTGTCGACAATTGTTCCTATCTCTTACACATCTCACCAATTGTATGCTGCATGTTACCATACTATCCACTGACTAATTGTACAATTGCTAATACAGATGTAGGAGAATACACATTCGAGGTTCCTCTTGGACGATCGACGTCCTCCGCCCCACCCTTCGAGAACTTATTCATGGTCCAGTAATCAGGGGCACATATACGCCAAACAAATATCGTGCTGGACAGGTAGGCCCTACCTTTAGGAACATTTTTGCTCGCTGTCGAAGAAAGTTGATGCACAGCGGATCTTGATTGCTGTGTTGAATTCAACTCTACGAGAACTTGAGCGAGGGTTATGGCCCCCTATAAATCCTTACATTCTATCTCCGGAACGACGAATAATGAACGCTGACACCTCATGACGTTGTTGTTAATCATATTGGGGTCATTTGTTGCCTACTTGCATAACCCCACGAGCAGAGGATCATGGGTAAATTATAAATGGCAGAAATGTGAGGTACCAGAAAAGTAATGTTTTCGTCTTTTTTTCTTCAGAATTCCTGCTTTTCAGCAAGGCAAAATGGGGAAAAAACTATTTTATTTCACATCAGATTATTATTTTCTAAATTATCAAGCAGTTTTTGCGAAGAAAGCACAAAAACAAAAATTGAAAAATCTGAAGGAAAAATCAATATTTTCGCTGAGACGTCATCAAACTTCTGGTGGAGTTTGGCCCAAGAGTATCGTGTGGTAACTTCCAACTCCCTAGGTCAAGGGGCAGGACAAATATATAGGGCGCCTAAATGCCCCCTCCGGGTCCCGGTCCCACAAAGTCAAGCCAAATAGACTTAATCCTACCTTGCATAGGTTTTATTGGGACCTGTTCAGGCATAGTGACCTTATTTATTTTATTTATTATTTTTGTTTTGTTTATGTAATTCCCCCGCCAAAACTGTATGACAAATTTGTAAATATGAAACTGATGTGAAATAGAATGGTTTTTGCGAAAATGCAGAAATTTTGAAGGAAAATGACGAAAACATCACTTTTCTGGTCCACCATATGGCCTCTGCTCCGGAGAATGAGTAAGGGAGCGTCCGCTCTTATTTTTGTTGTCGTCCCGGAGATAGCGTAGAATGTTTGGTATTGCCCTCACCCCTTTCTTGGTAGGCTTACTACGATTCTAGGTTCACTATATCGCAAAACAACGTTCCAACGTTTCCAGTTTGCATCACTAGTGGCTACCCTTCGCGAAAGAGGTATGAGCTGGTATTTTAACTACATGTACATACGCATTGCCAAATTGTGCAATTTCGTCATGTTTCTCCTCACCATTCAAGATGCACAGCTTCCGCGCGTCTCCAAATATCTCTACATATATCATCAGTAGCATAAATAACAACGTTCGCTTCAACTTTGTTTATTTGCATTTGTCAAATGGTATTGTGTACTGTATTATAACAAAAGTTAGAATGAGAGTTCTTGGATTATTGGTTTCGAGATTATTATTTTTAAAATCTGTTGTGATCGAAGGCAGTTTTAAGAATTTTGGAAGCAATGCATGGGGATGCGTCACCGTCAGCTCTTGGTACATCCCGTCAACCAACTATCACCGGCACTTCCGGTACCACGTCTCTATGAGTAGTGGTAGTCGTTGGAGATGCGGTAGTTTTGCACGAGTTCGGCAATGCCTCGTTTTGAATCAATTTTACTTCTTCCGGTATTAACTGATCCCAAAATGCTACTCTCCTGGGATACGGGTGTTTGCGAATGGAGTCACGTGTCATGTTCACATCCAGCTCGATGTAATCTTCTTCCTCCATACTGTAGGTTGGCCATGGTGTTACAATATAACGCTTGGAAGGCTCATTTGGATTTCTGAAAAGTAAACAATCATATATTTAAAGCAGTGAATTTCTTGGTAAACGTATTACTTTGAAAAGAATATGTACGATTAAACTCAGGAGTTCAGGATAGGATAGTCTGTTAAAATATATTTGACTTTCATGAGGTCTCTGCCTTTGTAGTATTTTTGTGTCGTCCCGTGTTTGTCTAACGGATGGTTCGCTGATGCGACGGGTTGTATCCCCACTACATATTTCACCACCCTAACCATCGTACCTCGATATCGTACCCTTGCCGTCGCATCAGTGTCCATCGCCAACGTTCCACCTTACCGTTACCATGGTACCATTTCACCATCATACCGTTACCATGGTACCACTGCGCCATCGTCCCGTTACCACAGTATCATAGCACAATCGTACCGTTACCATAGTACCATTACACTATCGTACCGTTACCATAGTACCATTACACCATCGTGCCGTTACCATAGTAACATTACAACATCGCACAACCGTATTATCGTAAAATTGGGGTTGACACACACACAGACAGACAAAAAAAACCCACTATGATGGCAGAAAGCAACGATCACGCACTCTATATATAATTGTGTAGTAACATTTGAAATATACACTCTCAGCTAAAGGGGTATAAATTTACACCTCATAGGGGTGTAAATGGCTTGTCCCAGGGCGAACACCCTTTTTGGTGTTAATTAACACCTCTCGGTCGGGGTGTTAATTAACACCTCCTATGTGAGGTGTTCAATAACACCCCCTAGGAGTTTATTAACTCCTCCAAATTTTGATAGGGGTGCTCATTAACACCTTCTATGGAGGTGTTAAATAACACCCTAGATTGCTGATCGACGCCTCATCCACTGAATTGGGGTGTTCTTCAACACCTACCATCGATGGTGTTAAATAACACCCTAGAGTGTTATTCGACACCTTATCCATTGAATTTGGGGTGTTCTTCAACACCTACCATCGATGGTGTTAAATAACACCCTAGAGTGTTATTCGACACCTCATCCATTGAATTTGGGTGTTCTTCAACACCTACCATCGTCGGTGTTGAATAACACCCTGGAGTGTTGATTGACACCTCATCCATTGAATTGGGGTGTTCTTCAACACCTACCATCGACGGTGTTAAATAACATCCTAGAGTGTTGGTCGACACCCCGTCTATTGAATTGAGGTGTTCTTTAGCACCTTCCATCGAAGGTGTTAAATAACACCTTAAAGGGTTGATCGACACCCCATTTGCTAATCTGGGGTGTTCTTCGACACCTTCCGTCCAAGGTGTTAAATAACGCCCATGGGTATTCATCGACACCTATATCGTTTGATTGGGGTGTTCATTAGCACCTTCCCTTGATGGTGTTAAATGACACTTTAGGGTGTTCAATGACACACCTATCGTTGATTTGGGGAGTTGATTAACACCTGTTCCCTATGTTGTTGAAGGCCATCCCTGGGTGTTCATTGACACCGCTCGCCATGAATTTGGGTGTTCATTAACACCTTTCCTTGAGGGTGTTAAATGACACCCCTGGGTGTTCATTGGAAACTCTATGGTTCAATTTGGGGTGTTCTTCAACACCTTCAGTAGAAGTATTTAAAAACACCCTTGTGTGTTCTTTGATGCCCCAATCGTTGGATTTGGGGTGTTCATAAACACCTTCCAACAAAGGTGTTGAATAGTGCCCCTTGATGTCCATTGACACCTCTATCGTTAAACTGGGTGTGTTCATTAATGTTTCTTCTCTCATCGTCGTCCAAAATACTAAACACTAACAATATAACTTCAAGACATTCAAGACACTCTTTATTAACCACAAAGCCACCTTGCTGCTCTGAATTTTTCTCTGCAAATTCATATCATGTACATGTATATGCTACAGGTAATGTTCGTGCTTCAGAAGAGGGCTTCACATTGATTACTCTATCGAAAAATTGAACGCACAGAACCTTTATTAAGAAAAGTTGAATATTTACTCCAGCTTCTCTTTAATAGTACTCCAAGTTTTCCAAAAGGCAAATCAACTGCAAATAATTACCAAATACGTACACGTACTTCACAAACAATCATCAATACGTCGCAAAAATACCAGTAGTTGTCGTTTCAACCTTTGCGCGCGCCATTTTACTTATCCCATGTATCATACCACACAGTCAAAATAGCTGGACGATGTGAATGGAACAAAATGCCCTCCTCGTTCTATATAGAGATTTTTGCTATTGGTGAATAACAAAGCAATCATCCAATCAATCAGTCAAATAAACGAATTATCATTATAATGTCTGTATGAGAAAATGTCTATTCTCTTCGATTTCACTGCTCAAGACATATTTAGGACAGAGCGAGCCTTTTCTCCAACCGGCTTATGGCGCGGATTACACATGCCCTGGGCTTTGTATAGGAGAGTTTCAAGAAAAGTAGTTCAATGAACGTTAGGGTGTTCATTAGTTTGGGGTGGTACTGTAGATTGAAAACCCAGTATGATCCAAGCACACTCTCCAGTCCAAGGAGAAAGTCTGTACATGCAAACAAACGCTGTTTTTCCACATAAATCTGAATGTTGGTGGACTCTGCGATGCTTGATCCGGAATAGGTTAACACTGGGGTGAGGGCCTCTGGGACGTTCTGAAATATATATTTATATATATAAATATATATAAGTGTTTGTATTGACTTATTCGGAAAATTGCATTAAATATATTGCGAGTCAAATTACTGAATACACAACTAAGACCCAGACAGATAATCTACATCTAAAAAGCAAAGTGCACTACTGATTCAACGTGGCCTGAAAATATACAGATCTATATAGTAGTATGTACTATGACTGAAATCCTCACACAGATAGACTATTGAGAAAATGGTGTTTTCTCGAATGAAGACTGAGCTGATCAGAAATAGATGACAGGATATATCGAAGTTGATATAAAGAATGGACCAGAAATGAATATCCACTAAATATTTTTATTATATACTTACGTCATTCTTCTGTATCAACACGGAGAGGTCCTCCCTGAAATGTGACGAGATAGCTTCTATGGTTGATATTGCCATCCGATCTAGTAAATGGAACAACACCTTGAGGTATTATGTAAAGGACAATTACTAATTTGGTGAAATCCCACGATTTGTGGTTGATAATTCTTCCATAAACCTTCACTGAATAAACATATCAATCTGTTTAATATTAAAATACAAAGTACACTACTGAGGACAAAACGAAATGATGCCTGCTGTTCTCTGTTACCACGCTATTTCCTGACTGTGTAATTTACACAACTCTTCAAAAGTCACTTTCCCAGATACAGGATTGGAACAGCGACGATTTTCAGGCTTTATATTGACTATGTCAGCTATATTATTGGACACTGGATCAAGTGGAATCAGTCTATTAACAAGGCTCCTGTCCTACACAAATCAGTATTATTGTTCCATATCCTCTCAATCAGAATTTGGTGCAATAATCTAGTATACCGTATAACCAATCATAACGAAGTGCTTTGACCCTTCGTCTGCGTTAATGCTGGCCAGTATATCTTTTGAGGCGAACAGTTCAGCTATGGCAGCAGAATACTTGTTCATTGATGACAGAAGCTCTCTGTCTGCATCCTTTCCGGTCAGTACCTTTAAAGTCCCGTAAAAACTAAAAGAGAAATATTCGTTGGAATGAGTATATGGAAACAAAACCAATTCATTGATGGACCAAGAAAAAGTAAGTATTGGTTCGAAGTGGGCGATGTTTTATCGATTGTAAGTGTCCATCGTGAAATGCACGTTCTTTCTTTCTTTCAGTGCATCTTATTTGAAGTGAGTGTCATTGTGTTTTAAGATTACTTCTATACAATATGCTTCACCTCTCGCGTCAAATATAATACACTGCTGATATTTTACTGTTTTATTACCTGCTCTTCGTCCTTCAGAAATGGATAGGCCTCCAGTGTCTCGGCGATGGTTTTATGCTGTAGAGTTTGCTGTCTGTTTGCAAATGTAACTTTCATTCTCTCAGTAACTTGAGCTTCATCTGGTTTCCTCTTTTGGAATTCCTTTTGTAACCATTTTCTGTGCTGATCAATACTCTTCTCGTCTTCTCCACAAACAACTTGTTCATTCTGTGCCTGTCAGGGAATAGAACGTGTATAGTTTTACTCCGATTCTTTATTAGATCTGGGAAACCATTTAAACTGCCAAAAGTATTGGAAATTATTAGCAGCAAAATTAATATCACGGATTCACAGAGAATCACATGTCAGTGATTTTTAATTATGGAAGTTTTCAACATATATATATAAAAAAAAACATTTTCCTAGTCAATACCTAACGGTATTATCTGGCATATGGTGTCATAACACAAATAAATTCAACTTTGGTAACGCTTGTCCAGGTCAAGAGAAATATATCTGTTGATTATCGCGCCCATTTCACCATTTCTATAAAATACTAATAATACATGTGCTGAAGAAGCGTTGTGCACTAACCAATCGATGAACCGATAGAACCATTTCTGGATATTGATTAGATAGTTGGATCTTACAGGTGTTAAAAGACAAAAGAGAAAAAGGGCCGCTGATCGGCTGCAAAGTATTGCAAGCAGGCCCCCCCCCCCCATAGCAAATGGCATGACAATAGACAAGGCTGGACTGTACCTGATCACGTGGTGTTGCCAATATGTCGGTGTGTTGGCCTAGGAGGGGGTCTTTTGTCCCGATCACGTTCACCTTGGACTTGTCCGGGATTTCATCTCCAGCATTCATATCGACGAACTCCTCGAAATCTTTATCGTGGATCTGAAATAATATGGAATAAATAAGTTAATAGACTTGATAAAAGACGCTTGATTGGGACGTCAATGCCGATTGTCCATACCTGATACACTATAGCAGTCAAACATTGACAAACTGAAAATTGCTTCCAAACATATTATTTCTCCTCTTCAATGCTCTTAAAGCCACGTTTCAAAGAAATAATATATGGATGGCCAGAGGAATGGGCTATTCTAGAATTATGTGCACAATTATAAAATTTGCTCTAAAATCTGTATGTCCGAAATCGTTTACCAGTTCGAGGCACCAATATCCAACTCCAACAAGACACTGAATAGCAAGAATATATGTGCGTTTACTCTGCGGTATAAACCCATCCTTGCAAAGCAAAACATCGGTAAACTACTATCAGAAATATAGAAATATGATGGTGAAGAAAACTTGCGACTCTTACGGACCCGTTTCAGCCCTTACCATACAAAAGCTAAGAAAATCGTTAAACATCCAGCACAAAATGGCGATCTGGCCGCTTTACTGTGTACGTGGCATGGATTAAGGGAGACTGTGGGGAGGTAAAGGGTGAGGCACGGTAGCTCCGGATACGATCTACCGAGATTACGCTGGTATGTGTTTGTATACGATAAGACGGAGAATGCATGATGTGAACCTCGAACCTTCGCCTGCGACAATATGGACCATTGTATGAGAAGAACAAACAAGAACTGAGACCTCGAGGGAGTCTCAGTACTTATGTGCACAAGTCTATCCATTCATGTTCAACAGGAGTAAAACAAACGTTCCAGCAAAACATCTGTAAAACTCCTGCAACTACCATTATGACAGCATATATATGAGTGAAAAGTAGGCTTTTTCGAATGTTAAAACAGCCTTCAATTTAATACTACAACTATGACATTCTGCACGTCCAAAAGAGAAGCTCGGAATTTATGGTACTAATGAAGAGCCGAGGCAGTTCCTTGCGTATACAGTAGAAATAACAGCGGCTCAACAAAGGATCGGCTGTTCTGCCAACTACGGGCCAATAATCGCGAGCAGAGCAGCTCGAGAATTTTGAACACTGGGCCCAATGGAGCGTAACAATTTTTTTTCTGAAATTTTTCTCTAAATATTTGAAATCAAATTATATCAAAGGAAAATTACCCAATGACGTTATTGTATCTAATACAATGAGTATGGAACAGCATATTGACCGGTAAAACTGGCATTTCGATGAACGTTTGAAGATATGTTAATTATCGAAGTTGGCTGTATTTTAAACGCGTAAAAGTTTGAATTTAAACCCACAAAAATGCTCGTGCAATTAAAAAAAAACGTAAAGACGATTTGTCGCTCACCTGAAAAGTTGCCGTTGCCACATCAATTATGTTTGAAAGATTCACGTTCCTCCTGACCTCCTCTTTCAGATCTTCCAAAGTGACAAAACCACTGGGAATTTGGATCTTCTTCTTGTTTTTTCCAACAATAAGGAGGCAGGTAATCGAAAGACTTCTTTCTCCTCCCTCCAGGTTCATGATGGTAACGAACAAGTACGGTGTTTCGAGATATATGATATTCAGGAGCTGAGTGACTGTTTTAGAATCTCATTCGAAGTGAAGTGAATGTCCAAATATTTTGCCTTATATGTACTTATGCCGCCGATAGACTCATATATACTATACCTTATGAGACAAATTGCACTAATTGGTGGCATTTAATCATAATAACAGCACTGGCAGCGTGTCACTTCGAACAGAGGAACACAGGTCTCGCAGAAAACAGTTGGCTGTTCTGTTAGCCTCCAGCGGAAATTCACCTAGGGGTCAGATAACGCACAATTTTTGCTCAGAAAAATTGAAGTTTGAGAAAATTATCAAACTTTCAAACGCAAAAGATATCTTATCTGCCCAATATATATGTTAGAATCGTCATTGAGTTGTGCTTTTTGAAGATAAAACTCATTAACTTCAATTTTAATTGTAGGCTTTTCAGAGGGAGGAACAGCGGGGGACTTCCTCTATTGACGAGTTCCACTATAGTTTATATTAAACAGGGTTAAACATAAAACAATATAGAAAGACTGCCCCGGGTCTCGAAATGGTGTACATGTATATATTTACAATACCGATTACTACTGTGATAATATTCCGCAATAAAAGTTACACCAGTTTATAATCATACATAGTTCATTTTTACTATGTGGATGTTCGATTCTCTATCTCTCTAGCCCGACAATTAATTTTATTTCGAATTCCATCATACGTTCTCCTAGAGCTGTCTTATAATGTGTGATCTGATCTTATTTGACAAGCGGACCCAGTTTTCCCCAATGCTATGAAGTTTTGGGGACATTCATCCTCCACATACTCTGTACAGCTTTATCAGACGAATCATGGTTATAGAAAATGGGGATATTAAAATGTATCGTGAAGACTGTTCTGTACATTATTGATTGTTCATCATATATCGTAACAATCCAATTTCCAGTGACATAACTGCGATTTAAGTAACACAATATCTAAGGAAGTTATCCGGGCAGAACTCATTAGTGCCGATATACAAAATATCTTCTTAATATTGCCGTGTTGTTTGTTACACGTACTTTTAATGTAACAATTACCAATCAAAACACATAAACAGTCGATAAACAAAACTGAAGGGAAGAATCATTGTCAATAAATGATATGACAGCTGTCAGGAAGCAAACGACTATGCATCTTAATTACCGTCATTCATACACGCCACTCTGCGTGAGAAGATTATAGGAAGCAAGTGACAGGCAGTGACCACAAGGTATGTGATGGTAGCAATCAATTGCATCCCCAGTTATCCCCACATGCGAATGTAACATAGATTACCAGAATAAATTTATTTCTTAGTTTATTTTCGGCGAAAAATAACACGAAAAATCTGTTACAGAGGGCAAACTCCGTAATATTATAGTTATTATTTTAGAAGATGAATATTCCGGTATGAACCATTTAATTTTCACGTTGAATATTCGCATCTAGTTATGGAATCCATTCATCTATACCAGCATTCTTAAACATCTTAAACATACCCAAGTGATTACTAGCGCTTCGTATGTTTCAGTTTGAAGTTCTCCGTCTCTAACACCACCAATACTCCCTGTTAAACATACCTGAACGCGTAGGGTGTGTATTCGGATCGGAGTGTCTCGTAATATTCACGGATTGAATCCATATTTTCTTGCATTTTAACCAGAGGCATAATAATCTTTAAAATAAACTGATAAACTGGTGGGAATGCTGATAGATACCATTCCGCATTAATAACACAGATGGCTGTCTGTATACAATGCACAGGAATACAGTCAGTAAAAATACTTTATGATAACACCAGTCTAAGCGGTATATAAGAGCGCACTTTTCCAAAATAACTGTGTACATATCTCTCCTAAACAGATGCGATCGATTTATACAGCAAATGCTATGCGACTCCGATATCCAGTGGGCATGATCCTGATGATTTAACTTTTTACATGTAACCTGTCAACCTGGGATCGAAATGGCCGCAGCCAGAGTTTTCAAGTGCCCACAGTGTCCATCAACAGCTATCACCTTCCGAAATTTACTCCGGCATATTCAAGTTACTCATAGTCAGCAGAATGACTGCAACATCACGTGTGGAGTAGATGGGTGTCAGAGAACCTACAGACTGTTTTCATCCTTTAAAAAACACCTGTATCGAGAACACAGACATCTTATCCAAGGGGCTGGGGCCCCTCGAGTTCATGATCTCCATCCTCCAATTGTTAGTCCCGAGCCATCGGATTCAGTGTGTGATCTTCACCCAACAGCTGTTCAAAGGTCTGTTCATTTCAACGACACAGACACCGGCTCACACGAAATAGTGACTTGCCAGGAGGCGTTGTAGACACTGTTAATGTCCAAACGCCCGTTAATGTCCAAATTGGACATTAACACGCAGCGAGTGCGTGTTAATGTCCTAAGTTTGGACATTAACCGCCTCTTATTGTCCTAGGGCAAATTTGGACATTAGCGGTCGACCTGCAACTGATTTTTTTTTCAATATGTTCAAGTTGCGTCTTAATGTCCTAACAGTCCATAGTCCGTAGTTCGTTTTTTAACTAATTCAATATCTTGTGGTCATATCGATTCCTCGCAGTGTAAGATGGATATATGAACATGGGCTGTAGTCTCACAAAGCGATTTCGCCCTGTCTTGGTGTTTTTTAAATGTTTTATTGTGTTCATTAACAGTCCATACTCCGTAGTCCGTTGTTCGTTTTTTCACTAATTCAATATCTGTGGTCATATCGATTCCTTGTAGTGCAAGATGGATGTATTAACACAGGTTATAGTCTCGCAAAGCGATTTCGCTGTGTCTTGGTGTTTTTTCAATGCTTTCTTGTGCTCATTAAAAGTTCATAGTCCGTAGTTCGTTTTTTCACTAATTCAATATCTTGTGGTCATATCGATTCTCGTAGTGTAAGATGGATGTATTGCTGCATACGTACTTTCAGTTTCTTCAAAACGACGCGCGATCAACACATTTCTTGTAGGCGCGCGCTACATGGTCTCAATGAAATTTTGGAACAGAGGCGGGACTGTTTTAGGACAATAACAGTCGAAGTGATACATATCGACCGCTAATGTCCAAAGTTTGGACGATAACATTCATGCTGGCGTCTTATTGTCCTACGTCGGACATTAACACGCACTCGTTGCGTGTTAATGTCCAATTTGGACATTAACGGGCGTTTGGACATTAACAGTGTCTACAAGGCGTCGATAAAATACATTTCTTTGCTTTGCTCAAAATGAAGGGAAAGAGGGGTCTTCCGGAAACTACAATAAATGAACTTGCGCAAGATATGTACAGTTTAATGGAGGTATATCACGAAAACTATTCTGCAGCAATCGGTGAGCAACTGCAAAAAACTGGATTCGGCGTCCGTTCAAATGGCAAGCTGATAGAACTGCTGTCAGAGAATCACTTTCGTGATAGTTTCAGGCTCCTACATAGTTCAGCAGAGAGACAGAATTATTGGAAGACATGCCTACCCCATGTTGCAACAGGGACAGTGAGGCTCGGAAACCGACAGTCATACCAGTATATCCCTATAGCGAAGTTCATCGGAATCCATCTGGGAGATGAAAGTGTCTGGGAGAATGTAAACAGACCAACCGGAGAAGAGAATGCAGAGATTTTGACAGATTTCGTGGTTGGTCAATTTTCTAAAGCCCAAAATCTACACATTGATGAGAATGGAAAGCGCAAATTGATGATTCACCTTTACATGGATGAATTTGAAGTATGTACTCCCCTCAGAGCCCAGAGGGGGAAACACAAGATTCTTGGCGTCTACTTCTCTCTGCTAAACTCCGCAAATATCGAATATTCACCCGACAATATTGGTGAAAAATACGTTCGTCGACAAATTTGGACTAGACAAAATCCTGCAGCCACTTATCTCGGATATAAATCAGCTTAGTCGCGATGGTATAGTCAGTCATGGCCGGAATATGAAAGGCACTATTGTCATTGTCAGTGCTGATAACCTGGCGAGTCACAAGCTTGGAGGATTCCAACAGTCATTTGCAAAAAATAGGATCTGTCGGTTTGGTATGGCGTCCAGAGAACAAATTAACGACAAGGTTGACGAGGCGAACTTTGTTATCAGGAGCACGGCTGTCCACAGATACCATGTTACAGCCGTGCAAAACCATCCGGATCTAGAAGGTGTTTACGGAGTCAAAGGCTCAAGTGCATTATCAGCAGTGGAAGGGTTTGATGCTACAACATGCCTCCCACCGGATGTCATGCATGATATGCTGGAGGGAGTTGTCACAGTGACTCTGAAGTGTATACTCAAACACTTCGTAACGTCTAGATATTTTACATTGGAAGAGCTGAATGAATCCATAGATCAATTCGAGTATGGGCCGGCTGATGCAACGTCCAAGCCTCCCCGGTTAGTCGACAGTCTGTTTTTGGAGAAAGTGGACTGAAAGGGAGTGCCTCACAAAACTGGTGCTTTTGTAGGCTTTTACCAATGTTCGTAGGCAGCGCAATACCGGAAAATGATGAGGCATGGCAACTTTACCTCTTACTTCGACAAATGTTAGATGTAATCATGGCTCCCATAGTTCCGAAAGATCAAATAGCCCCACTGGCCACTACAATCCGTGATTACCATATCACATTCAGAGAACTATTTCCAGAAAAGATGTTCACCCCGAAAATGCACTACATCATCCACTACCCAAGACTAATGCTGTTCTATGGACCGCTGGTGAAGTTGTGGACTATGAGATATGAGGGAAAACACCAATATTTCAAGCAGCTTGCGCGCAAGCTGCACAACTTCATTAACATCTGTAAAACCCTGGCAACACGACACCAGTATCTCCAGAGCTATACCTTGTCAAATCGACTACTAGATCAGCCCATCGAAACTACTGGAGGTGCGTTTGTTCTTCGTAAAAGTCTACCGGACTCTCTTCTCAATATGACCTTGGGTTCGGGAATGAAGACGAACGAATATACCAACTCAAAGGGGTATCTGTCTACAACACAAAGTATCAGGTGGCATGTTTACTGATCACCTCATTCTCTGATGATGAAATTCCTAGATTCGCCCAGGTAAAGCGGATCCTGAAAGCTGATGGTAAACTGTTACTCTGCTGCAAAACATTCAACACATTGTATTTTGACGAACATTTCCACTCTTACGCTGTGGAATTAACAGCAAACTGGGCTGTTTTGGAACCGGGCCATGAGAAAAGTCACCACCCATTGCATCTTTATGAGAAAGATGAGAGAAACTTGATTCCCCTGAAGTATGGTGTTTGGAAAAATTGATTTAGAGCTATATTAATTGGAACGCAAAAGTTACGAATAATACCATTCAGTGTCCGGTGATATAATTATAACATTCGACACTTACTATTGGACATAACTCGGTCCG
The DNA here is from genome assembly GCA_036873755.1 of Hanleya hanleyi. Classification (NCBI taxonomy): domain Eukaryota; kingdom Metazoa; phylum Mollusca; class Polyplacophora; order Lepidopleurida; family Hanleyidae; genus Hanleya; species Hanleya hanleyi. The sequence continues at coordinate 37,392 of JAVTVY010012702.1, forward strand.
ATCGGCTATGAAATGAGAGCTACATTAGGCAGATATATTGCACGCTAATTTTGACCTTATCACGCAACCAGTGACATAATGCTGTCCAGGATGATACATTTTTCGACAGAGCATCATTGACTGATTGATCCCGTTCACAGTTATCTCCCATCTGTCTGATACAAGCGATTGATGTACAGTGAAATTGGAGCCTTCATCCCTTCCGAATGTGCCGTGTAAATTCTCGCTACTTTGTACATATATATATATTACTATTACAATTTCTTGAATTAAAGGATCACAAACCGATAAAAACTAAATGAGAGCATTGTATTTAAATTTTGTATCCGTTTTCTAAAAGATATCATCGGGGTTGTATTGAATAAAATAGCTTGCAAATTCAGACCCTTATCTATTATTTCTTGGGATAACAAATTTATTCTCCTTTATTATGACTCACACAAAGGGTGTTCAGCTACACCCGTCAAATGTCAACCAGGGTCATTGTATACCCAGTTATTAATTTCCAGTGCAGTACAGTAGAGTTCATGTACACCGTGGGTTGTTCATCGATTCCACCCAGTAATCTGTTGGGTTGTTCACCAAACTGTTCACCAAACCAATAACTGAACAAAAGTTCAATAACACCTTCCTTGAAAGGTGTCGAATAACATCGGTGTATTCGCATGGGTGTTATTCAACACCATCTTGAGGAGGTGTTGATGAACACTCATGCGAACACAGCGAGGTGTTATTCAACTCCCAGTGTAGTGTTGGGTACTTCAAAACATCCTCCCCCGAACGTGTGGATTAACACCTCAGGGTGTCTAGTGACACCCCCAATGTAATATTTGGGTGTTCAGTGACACCTTACGTGAAGGGTGTTGAATAACACCCAATGTGTTCAATAATATTGTCTTATCTGACGATGTGGGTGTTCGTCCACACCTCAGATGAAAGGTGTTGAATAACACCCATGCAAATTCCCATTGTTGTGGCGGGGTGTTCTATAACGCCATCTACGATGGGTGTACATTGGCACCCATAGGTGTCAAGTGACACCTGCTAATGTCGTACTTAGGGTGTTTATTAACACCTATCTTTCAGGGTGTTCAATAACACCGCTGAACTTCATATTAGTTTGGGGTTGTGCATTTATACTGACCCGAGCTGATTTCAAATCTTTCATTACTCACACATCCCAATGACATTTGGGTGTGTGAACATTTTTGTTGTGTTCATTAGTTAGATCGAAGATTCATTGACAGCCGTTCTCACTACCGACATGTTGCATCCACGATGCAAATATAAAAAAATGACATCATCAGGGATGCAAGAGTTTTTCTCAAAATAGTCTAATATTTTTATTGAACCAAGTGTTACACCCTTTTGACACCTTTCCGCGTTTTTAACACACCAGGGATGTCAAATGATGGCATATTTTGCTGATGGATCCCAAAACACCCCTTTAACACCCCATTTACACCCCGTATAGGTATCAATTTACACCCTGGGGGTGTTTTGGCTGTTTTTACACCCCTTTTACACCTCTTTAGCTGAGAGTGTACAGATCACACTGTGATTGGACTATAACGAAACGTACAGCCTGTGAAGCAAAAGTGGTTATTTCACACAACAATTATAACGATATGTCAGCAAACCTAAGGCGTTTATTTTGATGTTCGTCAGACGTAGAATGCATGGATAAAAACTGTATGGATGTTTTATCATCGGGCGTATTTCTATTCTCTTTTTTTTTCATGAAGGGTGTTGTAACTCATAACTTGTGTATAATGCCGTTTAACCTTGGGCTAGGGACCGTATGGACCCATGTACTTCACGATCATCATGGTGTTCATATGATTACCATTTTCCAGACAACGACGTTACAACAAAAATCATATGGAATGAGAATACAGCGATACAGATTTGATATTTTTGAAACATCGCGATGTCTTGTCGGCATTACTGAAAACTGTTGACCACTTTTCTCGGGAAACTAGCCTCTCGGGAAACTAGCCTATATTTATACACACTTTGTTTTGTGTCTTTTTTATGTGTTTTGTTCAAATGCTGTTATATGAAATATGTCTTTTGATCATGAACGCGGAGGTAATTCAATGGACGAATATTGAATGACGAATTAGATAGATGCATTTAGTCTTGCAAACATCAGATCGTGAAGAGTAAACAAGTTTCCCTCAGCACATATACTATTGACATGGACAAATGGTGCAAATATATACTGTACGGCTGTCAGATTGGTTATCAGACAGATCAGCTATCGGACACGTTTCTCGCGCGCGCGTGTTGTTCTCGTGATGACAAGTCAATAAGATATCAGAACAAAGGAGAGATCATTTCAAACTGTTATGCAAAATATAACATGGCAGTGTGACTAACGTCCTAGGGTAGGCATTAGGACTCGAGCTGAACTCTTGGAACCCCCCCCCCCCCGCCTCAAGTTGAAATCCTGCCTATATTAAGATGGGCACAGCCCAAGTCAGCATCACCAGTGATTTTAATAAAAAATCACCAGAAATTCTCATCAAGAGTAGGTCAGCTCAGAACTTACCGGTAACAGTCCCCCAATCCACCTTCATGCAAAAAATCAAGGTTCTAATGTCAACGGTTCTCCTTATTTTGCCCACGAAAAGATTCGGATGGACTCAACTCACTCACTCACTCACTCACTACCTACCGGACAATTTGCAGATGGGAGCCTACTTCGTAGGAATATTTTAGGTACCGACGAAACTCTAAAACATCTTATTTAACATTTTTATCTTCATCAACATTCGAAATTTGTTGTTGAAATTCGACCTACCTCCTTGTCTTCCCGTTCTCACTCTCAAGTAAATACGTATAGAAATACAACAATGATCATATCATCTTTCACGAACGAACTCCAACTAACGATTCGCATGCACAAAACTCGAAAACACGTTGTACTTCATCGTTAGTAGTAGTGTTCAAGCAAAAAAGGTCGCATTTTGCCGGGGGAGGTAACTCTTGATTCCGACAGGGGGCGCCACCAGCTCAAGAGAGCTCCCCGCAAAAGGGAGGTAACTCTTGATGTACTTTTGTGATTTTTGGCAAATGCCGGGTTATCTTCCCTGATTCGAACATTTGCATATTAAAGCTATACGGGGAAATGCCTGTATGGGGTATGGATGCCCGATCGGGTCGTATGAGGTATCAATGTGTTGCCTATGTGAGGGGGCATCTGATGGGCTGGGTGTAGGGTTGGAATATTGTAATTCTGCGCATGCGCGGTAGACCAAGGGTATGGAAATAGACGTTTTGGGACGGAGGTGCACCACTAATGGTCCGATTGGGTCGAGTGAGGTATCAAATGTTTTGCCTATGTGAGGGGGTATCTGATGGGCTGGGTGTGACGTGGAACTGACGTCATTCTGCGCATGCGCTGTGGACAAAGTGTATAGAGATAGACGTTTTAGGATCGAGGGGAGCCACTAATGGTCCGATGGAGTCGTATGAGGTATCAATGTGAAGCATAGGTGAGGGGACATCTGACTGCACTAGTGGCTCGGGCGTTGTCACCATTCTGCGCATGCGCAGTCAGGGAATTGTGAGAAAAGGGTATGGAAATAGACGTTTTCGGATCGAGGGGAGCCCCTAATGGGCCGATGGAGTCGTATGAGGTATCAATGTGAAGCATAGGTGAGGGGGCATCTGACTCCACTAGTGGGTCGGGCGTTGTCACCATTCTGCGCATGCGTAGAGAAGGAATTGTGGGAAAAGGGTATGGAAATAAACGTTTTGGGGTCTGGGTGGGCCACTAGTGGCCCTATGGAGTCGTATGAGGTATCCATGTGAAGCATTCGTAAAGGAGCATCCACCTGGACTAGTGTCTCGGCCGTTGTCACCATTTTGTGCATGCGCAGACAGGGGATTGTGGGGAAAAGGGCATGGAAGTAGACGTTTTCAGGTCTGTTTGGGCCCCTAGTGGTCCTATGAAGTCGGGTGAGGTATCGTTGTGAAGGATACGTGAGGGGGCATCCGCCTGTACTAGTTTAACGTGGAACTGGCGTCATTCTGCGCATGCGCAGTAGGCAAAGGGTATGGAAATATACGTTTTGGGGTCGAGGTGGGCCACTATTGGTCCTATGGAGTCGTATGAAGTATCAATGTGAAGCCTATGTGAGGGGGTATCCATCTTGGCTAGTGTCTCGGCCGTTGTCAACAGTCTACGCATGCGCAAACAGGGAATTGTGGGAAAAGGGTATGGAAATAGACGTTTTGGGGTCTGGGTGGGCCATTATTGGTCCTATGGAGTCGTATGAGGTATCAATGTGAAGCATTCATAAAGGAGTATCCACATGGACTAGTGACTCGGCCGTTGTCAGCATTCTGTGCATGCGCAGACAGGGAATTGTGGGAAAAGGGCATTGAAATGGACATTTTGGGATCTATTTGGGCCCCTGGTCGTCTGATGGCGTCGAGTGAGGTATCGTTGTAAAGGATACGTGAGGGGGCATCCATCTGGTCTAGTATGACGTGGAACTGACGTCATTCTGCACATGCGCAGTAGACAAAGTCTACGGAAATAGACGTTTTAGGGTCTAGGTGGGTCCCTAGTGGTCCGATGGAGTTGAGTGAGGTATCAATGTAAAGCAGTCGTGAAGGAGCATCCAGTCATGGGTAGGTGCATGTAAAATTAGAATTTTTTCCCGAAAATATAAAAGGGGAACACGGACTTTAACCCTAACATAGTGGAAAACACCTATCAACCCTAGCCAAAAGGGCTAATATCGGTCCCCGGGCTTATTGGGACCTGCCTATCAAGTCAATGGGGTGGGTGCATGTAAAATTAGGATTTTGCCCCGAAAATATAAAAAGCGGAACGCAGACTTTACCCCTAAAATAGGGGAAAACACCTATCAACCCTATCCCAATTTTGGAGCTCCAAGAGCTCCGGAGCTCCGAGTTCCAAGAGCTCCGGAGCTCCGAGTTCCAAGAGCTTCGGAGCTCCGAGTTCCAAGAGCTCCGGAGCTCCGAGTTCCAAGAGCTCCGACGCCACCACCGGGCGTTGACGGACGAGTGAGTGAGTGTGAGTGAGTGAGTGAGTGAGTGAGTGAGTGAAGCGTGCACAATGCCCGTGAGGCGTCCCCAACGCCCGTCTTAACGTATGGACGCACTAACGACGGTGAGTGAGTGAGTGAGTGGAATCCTACTGGACTAATGTAACGTCCGTTTTCATCATTTTGCGCATGCGCAGTATGGCCGTCGTATATAAAGCAGGTATTTTGGGGATTCGTGGAGGTTTGTTGAGTGGTTGACCATCCCTGGTCAAATGGATCGTGTGGGGTATCAGTGTGAAGCTCTCGTAGGAAACGTGGAAATTGCCCCTCATTTGTGGGGCGCTCACTTCCGGTTGTGTCGGGCGCTGCCCTCAGCCAATCAGAAGCGAGTATTTGACCCGGTGCATTATGGGACATATCCAAGATGGCGGCGTCTGCTTTCTGGTTCAAGATGGCGGCACGTCCGGTGTCGAAAACTGACCATTTTGTCGGAATGTGGTCATCTGGTGTCGAAAACTGGACCTTGTATGGGTCCCGCCTAATTTGGTGTAGAGATGGACCACTATTGGGCCGAATACGTCCTGTGGGGTGTCATCTTGTAGTTCTCGGAGTGCAGACCACGATTTGAAGGAAGTTCACGTCATCTGTTATGTCATTGGAGACGTCATCAGTAGGAGTAGTAGCCAAAGTGGGCACTTTGGAGCAGTGAAAGAAGGTATTTGGTGTAGGGATGGACAACCCTTGGTTCGGATGTGTCGAGGGAAGTGTCATCTTGCAGTTCTCGGGGTGTAGACGCCTTTTGGGGGATGTCCACAGCATCTGTGACGTCATCGGTGACGTCATCAGTACGAGTAGTAGCGAAAGAAAATGTTTTATAATTGGCTCAGTGCCAATTTTTTCCCACGATTTGGACTGCTGAGGGACACATGTTCATTCCTATATTTACAGACACTACCACCACCACCACCGCCACACCACCGCCACCGCACACCACCACCACCACCACCAACGCCACCACCGGGCGTTGACGGGCGTCAACGCCCAGTGGTGGTGGAAGTAGCTCCCGTGTGGCAGAGCTCTTGGATCGGAGCCCTTGGAGCTCAAAGCTTGTGGAGCTCAGAGCCCGGAAATGACGTCATCGCATGCATGCGTGCGTACCTGTGCTGCACCTGCACCCTGGTGTACCCTATTCCCTATGGGCTATAGGGTACAGGGTGCACCACGGGTACGCGCGCATGCATGCGATGACGTCATTTCCGAGCTCTGAGCTCCACAAGCTTTGAGCTCCAAGAGCTCCGATCCAAGAGCTCTGCCACACGGGAGCTACCACCACCACCACCGGGCGTTGACGCCCGTCAACGCCCGGTGGTGGCGTTGTTGGTGGTGGTGGTGGTGTGCGGTGGTGGTGGTGGTGGTAGTGTCTGTAAATATAGGAATGAACATGTGTCCCTCATCAGTCCAAATCGTGGGAAAAAATTGGCACTGAGCCAATTATAAAACAGTTTCTTTCGCTACTACTCGTACTGATGACGTCACCGATGCTGTGGACATCCCCCAAATGGCGTCTACACCCGAGAACTGCAAGATGACACGTCCCTCGACACATTCGAACCAAGGGTTGTCCATCCCTATACCAAATACCTTCTTTCACTGCTCCAAAATGCCCACTTTGGCTACTACTCCTACTGATGACGTCTCCAATGACATCACAGATGACGTGAACATCCTTCAAATCGTGGTCTGCACTCCGAGAACTACAAGATGACACCCCACAGGACGCATTCGGACCAATAGTGGTCCATCTCTACACCAAATTAGGCGGGACCCATACAAGGTTCAGCTTTCGACACCAGATGACCACATTCCGACAAAATGGTCAGTTTTCGACACCGGACGTGCCGCCATCTTGAACCAGAAAGCAGACGCCGCCATCTTGGATATGTCCCATAATGCACGGGTCAAAATACTCGCTTCTGATTGGCTGAGGGCAGCGCCCCACACAACCGGAAGTAATCGCGCCACAAATGAGGGGCATATTTCCACGTTTCCTACGAGAGCTTCACACTGATACCCCACACGGTCCATTTGACCAGGGGTGGTCAACCACTCAACAAACCTCCACGAATCCCCAAAATGCCTGCTTTATATACGAGGCCATACTGCGCATGCGCAAAATGATGAAAACGGACGTTACATTAGTCGAGTAGGATTTCACTCACTCACTCACCGTCGTTAGTGCGTCCATGCGTTAAGACGGGCGTTGGGGACGCCTCACGGGCGTTGTGCACGCTTCACTCACTCTCTCACTCACTCACTCGCCCGTCAACGCCCGGTGGTGGCGTCGGAGCTCCGGGGCTCTTGGAACTCAGAGCTCTGGAGCTCTTGGAACTCGGAGCTCCGGAGCTGCATTCCGCTTTTCATATTTTCGGGGCAAAATCCTAATTTTACCTCCCTTTTGCGGGGAGCTCTCTTGAGCTGGTGGCGCCCCCTGTCGGAATCAAGAGTTACCTCCCCCAGCAAAATGCGACGTTTTTTGCTTGAACACTACTACTATCGTTAAATTCTTGTTCACGATGGGTCTCCGATGACTGGTACTGTCCACGGCAGGAAGTGAGTTGAAAAGTCGAGTTAAAAATAGCTCTCGCACGTGCATAAGTGAGTGACGTCATCGATGGAATATAAAATGGGGAAAAGTAGACGAGCTCATCAATCATCGTGTCATTTTTCGTGTCATTTCGAGAAATTTTTTTTATTATTTATTTCAAAAATTCACGATAATAGTTCGGACAGCCGTACCATTTACAACAACAACAGCAGCAGCAACAACAACAGCAAACTTTCAGTTAAATTTGGTACACACACTTTTTATAAGCAAATTGTTCTATTTTGTAAAAGACATTTTCTAGTGAATACTTCCAGGAGAGAGGCACAATTAAATTTTTCGTGCAGCATTATTTCCATTAGCGAACAAATAGTTAAGGTGATGGTATACTACAAAAAGCGTTAGTCTCACAAACATAATGCCACATCCTTTGATACTAAATACTCCGACAAACAGTAAAAGTGGTAAAAAATCATTTCATTATTTTGAAAAGAAGTGGAACCAACTAAAAGTATTATTCGAAATGTTAATTTGAACAGATGTGGAGCAAATTGAGAGTATGTCTTCGAAATGATTTGGTTTAATGTATAGTCTAAGTGCACAAGCTTTGATAACTTACCCAGTCTTTGCGAAGTTGGTCCAATATTCCATCATCACGTGACTAAGGCGCTTCTCCTCTGCAGTAGAGTTGCTAGGTCCGACGAATAACGTACCAAACATGAAATAAACATCGTGACCGTGGGAAGCACCGACCGACCATGGATCAGAGGGCAACCAGCTAGCCCGGGGTTTGAGGCGGTAGAAGTAAGTCTTTCCTGTGCCAGAGTTGCTGCCACCGGCTGATCGTCCGAACTGGTCGTGCAACCGGGCATACTGTACAGAATTGACATGGACACTAGTATCACCTAACACTTGAACCATCATTTTGGAATTAGAAAATTTATTTTGTGGATCTTTCCAGTCCGTATACTGGAACCATAAGGACGGGAGTAATTTGTCGGATCGGCTGGTATCTCCAGGCAATATGAATTGTGCCACTTGACTCAAAGTCTTCTGTACGTATATATCCGGAAGTCCGTCTACTTTGTCATGAATCTGACCTTTGGCTCTCGGTTCTGACACAATAAGCGAATAGAAAGAGTCTCCTTCCTCCCAGGTTACCCCCGTCATTAGGTCAAACTCGTTCATTTTGTTTACTACGGGAACACCTGTCCAAAGCGGGAGCTCTTTGGGCACGAATGAGAAAAAATCACCACTGTAAGACGGAACCCATGATGACTTTGCTGAGACGTCAACTTCGGATGGTTGGTGTTTCAATATTTCATCGATAGACTTCCCTCGTAAACACTGAACAAGGGCCGCTGTATTTTCCGTCGAACATCCCATACTACTTCCCACTTCTTTGGCAGATGTCAGAGGATCAGGATTGTAGCTCCACCTCGCTAAAGGACTTCCGCTTTGAGAGATAACTCTGTGAAACAAGCCTTCACACTTGGTAGCCATTGTAAGCTGTGTCACGCTTGACGCTCCGGCAGATTCGCCAAATATAGTTACGCTGCTTGCGTTTCCACCAAATTCGGCGATATTCTGATTCACCCAAAACAAAGCCAAACACTGGTCCCTGAGACCGAAGTTGCCAACAGAGTTGTCGTCCATGGTGTTCAGGAATCCCAGAATTCCTAATCGGTAGTTCATGACGACAACAATGACGTCATTGTTTCCAGCTAAATATGTGGCATCATATACATTAGCGTTACCAATGGTATATCCCCCGCCGTATACCCAGACCATTACCGACAGTGGAGCTTTCTTGGAAGCTGTTATCGGGACAAAAACATTGAGATTTAAACAATCTTCACTTGTAGAAATATTTACATTCAGAAATTCCAAGTCGTCCGGGAAAGGTGGAATTATTTGCGGGCATGCGTAACCATTCTGTGTCGCGTGGAATGTTCCAGCTATTCGTGTCTTCATCACAGGAGGCTTGAATCGTCGGTCTCCGATAGGGGGCTCCGCATAAGGTATACCCAGGAATCTGATGACGTTTGTACCCTGGTCTCGAATTCCCATCACAACTCCACTGGTTGTGTTCAAGGTGTTCTCTATAGCAGAAGCCACCGCAACGAAGAATAAAGGCCATATGAAATTATTCCATAGAGATGCCATCTTGTAGGGTCCTTCTGAAATGGAGAGAAGAATATAAGTCACAATTGTATCTCGAAGAATATTAATTGGACCAAAATGACTGAGGTAATACTTCTGGGAGCATTTTGTCCTCAACCTAACTTTCTGTCCTATCTCCGGAAAGATAAAACACTGCGATGTGACTCTTCGTGCCTTTGTAATTTATCACATTGGGGATATTTTGAGCCTAATTGCATAGCCCCGAAAAAGGATAATGGGTAAATTCAAAATGTCTGCAATGTGGGGGTGACATTTTCGTCATTTTCCTTAAAAATATTCTGTGAGGAAAAGGGGGCGAAGGTTGTTTTATTCCACATCAGATAGTTAACCAATTAATCATGCACTGTTAGCAGAGAAATGACATAAATAAAATATTCGAAAAAAATGTATTTTTAAAATGAGAGTGGGTGAAACGTTTTTTTTCTTTCTTATTACATATCTTCTATATAGTCAATTAAATTCTAGTATCGTACTCAGTTCCAATCGTGCTGGGCACTGACCATCCCAGCTCCTACAGCAGCCGACCATCCATCCAATTAGTCGCCGCGAGTTTAAGGGAACTGGTGTATCCCATGTGATAGGAAGCCAAATAAGGATTAGAGTCTATTAGAAGCGATTGCTTACTACTTACAATGAGGTAGGAATGTCCGAGAAGCTGTTCGACTAGATCAACTCATTCAAACCCTCCACGAAAATGATTGGATCGCGACGACAACTCATTTATATGAACTTATATTGATATGCCGACAACCAGTTCACAGGGACCAACTTGGGATACATTGAGCGAAATCGGCCCAGATCTCCCAACACTGGTAAAAGTGATCATCTGACACACAGACAACGAAATGGTGGAACATCGATGGACGTGGCAGAAGTAAAATTGGTGACGTTAGAATGTTATATAGCCTAGTCAAACAGATAACATAAGATTGAACCAGAAGCTACTGTCTACCGTATGAAATCAGTGTTTTGCATGCTGATACAGCGAGAGTGGTGGAGAGAGAGGGGTTTACCTAACAACTCTCATATTCTTCCTCCATTATTGATTAGAAATAAATTATGATGCCCAAAGCTTGTCCATTGGTGATCACATAATATAAGAAATACATTTCCGAGATAACAGTGCTCAACAGAACAGTGCTCAACAGAATTCATCCCTTTCGCAATAGGGTTTAATAACCTGAATATAAACTTTGATTTCCAAACTCTTTCGGTTGTCACACTGCTAATAATACTAGTATCTTTTTAGGGTTGTAAGTAACATATACCCATATTTCCTGTCCTCTGTCATCTCTAGTGTTGATAGCTGGGCTTCAGTCTTGATGTATTCAATTATATATAGTCATGTTTTGGTGAGCTGGCAGTTTACAGCCGTGTTTTTAAATTCTATGAATGTTTCCAGCGCGACAGCCGGAAGCTCTAACGTTCATGACAACTTACCTGTTATGCGGAATAAATACGAGCTTTTTTTATCAGGGATCTGTTTTGTAAACCTCGGCTCAACTAGATCTCCAAGTCCTGAAAAATTCATGCGATATAGTTGATCCTCTCGTTGGAGAGGGACATATCTATATATCTGATTAGCCATGTTGTCCTACTTTCCACCGCATCTTTTTGCTTTAATTCTCACTGACACACATTTGTATTCCTAAACATTCGGAACTGATATTACACTAATTTTAATGAACCAAGATCAAGTGCATTTATATTAGAGTTTGGTTTTTCTCGTATTGGTTCAAATTATTGCCGTGTTAGATAGTGCATATGGTGAACGGTACCACTGGCGTTGAAAAAAGTGTTATCTGTCATCGGGTGACCTCGGGAGTGTTGTTCTTATCCGACTCAAGATATGTCCGAGAGAATGGACAGTAGGTTACTAATCACCGGGGAACAGATCGTACGCCAGTAGTATATAAACGGCATTACAGACCGCATTTTGACGAGTGCGCAGGTGTTTCTGCGCAGATTTGTGGAGGAAGTGTGGAGGGGTTTCCCAGTGGGGGATTCCCCAGTGGGGGTTTCCCAATGACGATCACGTGATCAAGGCATGTCTAGACTTGTTCTGGGTTGTACAGTTCTGCCATACGGAGGATGGGTACTAGTATTTCGCTGACGTCCTAGTAATAAACATAATCTATAGGTGTTGTGGCGGCTGATGTGGGTGGTGGATGGTGGGTTTAAGATGGCGGCTGTGGTGGGATGGTGGATGGTGGGTTTAAGATGGCGGCTGTGGTGGGATGGTGGATGGTGGGTTTAAGATGGCGGCTGTGGTGGGATGGTGGATGGTGGGTTTAAGATGGCGGCTGTGGTGGGATGGTGGATGGTGGGTTTAAGATGGCGGCTGTGGTGGGATGGTGGATGGTGGGTTTAAGATGGCGGCTGTGGTGGGATGGTGGATGGTGGGTTTAAGATGGCGGCTGTGGTGGGATGGTGGATGGTGGGTTTAAGATGGCGGCTGTGGTGGGATGGTGGATGGTGGGTTTAAGATGGCGGATTGTAGAAAAACGTATAAAAGGAGGCGATTTTTAGGGGTGGGGTGTATTCATTGCACTACCCTGCGGAGCACTCTGACTGACCTGACCTGACCAGCCTACCTGCCTGCCTGCCCGCCTGCTTCACCTCTAGCCAGCCAGCCAGCCTGCTTGCCTGCTTGTATGAGCTGTGGAGAACCTTTTACTTTTTTTCATTTTACCAGTGCAAATTCACCAGACTATTACACCGTAGCAGTTACTCACCAGCCTGAGCCCACAGTCATCCCAGGAAGTGAAGCTTCAAAAGTACCGTGTTCGCCTCATTGATGAGATGCAGCTGACCAGTATCACTCAGTAACACCAATCAACACCTTACACGTATGTAATATAACTTATTTTTTAATAATATCTATGCTAGGAAATTACCTCCCTCCCCCCCCCCTTCTCGAAATTTTTCAGCTTAGGTCTTCAGGAGAACAGTGAAAAAAGACATCACAGTTATTTCCCTATATTATGGAAACTTGTAGCGGCCAAGTTTAGTATCTATAGGTAGGCATTTATATATTGGCAGAATTTTCTCGTGTAACTGAACCATCCTTCACATGGATCAGCTGTTTTTATGTCAACAAAACAGCTCTATTTTTAGTTTCATTCGCGCGATTGAATGGACGTCCACTGCGGGTTTTGGACCATTTATCAATGCAAATTTCACGTATTTTCTCAAGCAGCTCATGACATATAAAGCTCCAATAATTCTCCACATATGCAGTCAGTCCTCCAGGATATTTTTCCAGCAACTTGACAAGGAGCACGGAATGGGACACCGTACATTTGTTCTACGTTACACATTCCCGCTACATCATGAAATATCCGTACACCATCACTATATATGCCTACGATCTTACTATTTATAGAGTTTGTCGCTCAAAATCACTCATTGACTTTAACAACAAGAATTACACCATGCCTCGCGCATGGCTCAGCTGAGATTACAGCGTAGTACTGCCAGCAACAACAACGAACTGGCAGACGACATGATCCAACAATTGACTAAACAGACAAGATCTCTCCTACCCGTACGTTTCAGTTTATCTCAAAGTGTTCACAATACATTCTAGAATAATATGATGCACGAATTTAAGAGTTTTGTGTGACAAAATGGCGCATAGTATGGCAATTGGTACAATTCCCCGGATAATCGCACATTTCCAATCATAGCGCCATCTGAACCTTATTACGCAAGGGAGACAACTCGGTCTAGGCCAATCCTCTCATTCGCGCATTTCCATAAATTTTGCCTTAAGTAGGGGTGGTCATTTTTTGTGGGTTTTACTATGGGCTGTGAGATTGTAGAATACGCTGGGGAAAAGCTATGAAATTTGTTTTTAAGTACCGGGTAGGTCTGTATATAACCCCATAGGTCTACTGGCTCAGTGCATAGGTGCATATTGGGTGGACATGTTGAGGTCTAGGTGAGCCCCTAGTGAACCCATGATGTCGGTTGAGGTCTTATTTTGAAGCTCTCGTGGAGTAGCATCCCACTGGACTAATGGTCCGTCCGTGTTCAATGGTCTGCGCATGCGCAGTCTGGCCGTAGTAGAGAAAGCAGGCATTTTGGGTGTTATGTGGGTGTATGTTTGGGATAGACAGGGACCGCTATGGGTTCGAATGGGGCGTGGAAGGTGTCATGTTGTAGCTCTCGGGGAAAATAAATAAATAAATAAATAAAAAATTAAAAAAATCAAAAAAAATCGGCGAGTAGTAGACAAAGGGAAAACTGGGAAGTACTGACCATGCCCCAGAATACTTCAAGGTGATATGCATAGGCCTATGTAAGATGTAATCTACTTCACATTTTAGTAGTATAAAAAGCGCAAGTCCTATTGACCTTGCCCCTCCAAAGAAATAAAATCGGCTCTATTTTATTTACAGGAGTATATACGATCAGGATGAGGCGACGTGACCGATCGAGATCTCCCTTGGCGCGTGAGAATGTGAGAGGCGAACACGACTTTCCTGAGGATCCAGCTGTGCCTCCCGCTGACGCCTTGCCCGAAAACCACCCTGTGAGTGACATCTATCGGCGCCATTGGAGCACCATCCGACGATGTTTCCACCGTCATCGTCCTATTCAAGACTTGTATAATTTCCGGCTACAGGACCTCGCGTATCTTCCTAACTATGCCGAGAACATTTTCAGAGACCAAGTCACAGCGTTCAAAGTGAATATGACATTCGGCTATATTCTACGGCACAAAGAGACGGACCAGGTACGGTATTTTTATCCGAGCAATAATACCTATGTGTTTGACAAGCCATTCACCATCATCAAACGTGCGTCACTGGAGCCCCTCATCGACCAACTGACTACATTGGACCCATTGGAATGGGCCCGGTTGCAACGCCCCAATACCAAGTGGACTGTGGAAATGGTCACCAACGTGACATTTTTCGTGACCAAAATGAGAGATCATCCGATCGGTGCTCCTGTACTACTACCCCCTTGGCTGCTCAATCGAAAAGGACTGTATGCATTAACCGGAGGCGCACATGGACCCTACAAAGACCAGAAATGTCTGTTCCGGTGTTTGGCCATTCATTTGGACGAATGTCATCCCCAGAATTGTGATATTAGGGCCAATATCTATTGGAGACATTATTTAGAGGAACAAGACCTAGATCCGCGGCAGTTCCGGGGAGTCTCATTCAAGAATTTGGATGTCGTGAAGAGAAGGAGGATGAGGAGGAGGGTCATGACACATTTGTGGCTGAATTGGTGCATCGGTCTTCAGAACGGTATGCTTCCACCATGAAAGTCAATATCTTTGACGACGGCGGGGTGAATCATTTTTCCCTGATCTATGATATGAGTCTGTACGCGCAATCCTACAGTTGTGCCCAATGCCATCGGGTGTTTCATCGCTCCAGCCATCTTCACTCCCACGAAAAGATTTGTGATCACACTGTCAAACGGAAATTTCCTGGCGGCGTGTACCATAACACGCCCACCATCTTCGAGGAACTGGCCGATGAAGGTCTCATCATACCGGAAGAGCATCGTTATTTCCCCTACCGGGCATGTTACGATTTCGAGGCGATTTTGGAACCGATGCACGCAGCCTCGGCGAAAACACAGTGGACACAGCGCCATATTCCCCTGAGTGTGAGTATTTCCAGCAACGTACCTGGCTATGACGCTGCACCGTCTGTTTCGTGTCCACCGGCGACGCCCATGACTTGATTACCCGGATGATGGACTATTTAGAGGAAGTGAGTGCGGCCAGTACAGAACTATTGGTGTCCAAGTTCCAGGGCGTACTGGACCAACTCGACGACCGGATTCCTACACTGGGTGTATCGTTCAGTGACGATGAAGAGTCCGAGTCAGAGTCCGAGAAGCCGGAGCCCATGCAACCGCAGGATGTCCCTTTACCTAAACCGTATGCGGAGAAATTGAAAATCCGCTTCCTGCAATACTTAGGCCAGTTACCGGTGCTCGGATTCAACTCGGGGCGATACGATCTGAACATGGTGAAGGAATTTCTCTACCCTTACTTGGCAAAGTCCGATACCATCAAGTCCGTCATCAAAAAGATCAACAACCACATGGCCCTCACCACCACATCACTCCATTTCCTGGATGTACGGAACTACTTAGCACCTAATTATAGCTACGATCAGTGGGTGAAGGCCTATGACTGTGCACAAACCAAAGGGAGGTTCCCTTACACCTACATATCGACGCTCGACCGCTTGGAGGAAACACAGTTGCCACCCCGGGACGCGTTCTATGACGATCTCAAGCAAGTGGAATGTTCGGAAGACACGTACCGGGAACTACAGCAGGTATGAAACGACCAACACATGCAGACCTTGCGAGATTTCCTGGTGTGGTATAACAACTTAGATGTGGTCCCTTTCCTCGAAGCGGCCGAGAAAATGGTTCAACTCTTTCGTCGCGAGATGCACGTCGACATCTTCAAGGAGTGTTTGAGTTTACCGGGTCTCGCGCTTCGCCATCTCTTCCAAGAGTG